>CM075855.1:28440788-28598288 GCA_037975125.1 Latrodectus hesperus | reverse complement strand
GATAGTTTAAAGAACGGAATTTTTATTTTTGAGGCTGAATTCGGTTAGCTGCAACATCTCTCTCATTATTCGTCACGAGTAGCAATTTTGATTACTTCACTAAAAACGAAAATGTTTAAAATTTCTTATTGTGAGAAAATGCATCATAACTTTTGTTAAAAAAAAAAGTAAAAGTTAACATTTTTTAAGATTTACAAATCAGAAATCTTTCAAAATTTAAAACACATTTTAAGTTTAAAATTGAAGAAATTATGTATATAAACACATATAAGTAACTTCTTTGAAAATTGTCAGAGGCTGCTCTTGTATTTATAAGAAATACACGATCACACGTTTTGATTCTCATAACTCAAAACTTAAAATTATGGGAATTATAAGTTGTGACATTCATAATTTTTACGAGAATCATAAGTTATGATTCTCCTCATTTATAATTCCCATAACTTATGATTCTCATGACTTATAATCGTGAATTCTCCATTAATAGGTAAATTTTTCTCAGCTATAGGAGGATTAACATCACATTCGCTGATGTCCTATGTAAAGTATTTAAAAAGGATTGAACAATCAGTGTCAAGACTGTTATTTAACTATGGCTTCAATTTAATGGCAGAAATTAATCCATCTCTCAGTTGGCTCTGTGATCAATCTCTGTGCATAACTGGATGGGATCATGTAAATTAAAGTGAAATCAGCGCAATATCACTCGCAGCAGTTCTCGGAATCGAACCCATGAAATGAAACTGGAAAGTTGGACTGGTGTCCAGACTGTTGGCCTTTCCGTTCACAGTTTTGCACAATTTGGAGTTCCAAAGTATTTTTATTGTTATGGAGAGTAATAATGAGACTTCTTTTTTTATTAAAATTTTATGTTCGGACCAAAATGAATCCCATTATTTTGAATTATATTTATTCCTGTAATAAAAACTGCTTAAAATGCTTTTTTTTCAGAAATAATAGTAATTTGTAAAGTAATAAAGAATTTTCATTGAAAAGTGTTGGCTATTTTTGCAAATGACTATTAAAAAAATTATGAATAAATTAAATTATGTGTATTGAAATAGACCAGTCTTTATGTACCATTATTCATTAAAATGGATAATATCATAATAATACTCAGAATACTGAAAATAATACAATAGAAGATTTCTAAATACTGAATAACAATACCACAATAACTGTTTACAATTCTTAATTTAAACTCAAACTAATATACCACATAATAACATATTAAAGATTTAATAATAATGAAATAAAAAATCATTCATATTAGCCTCTATTTGCTTACAGTAAGTTTATTAAGTTTTGAATTATTTTCAAAAAATTTACTTATAGTATTAGAAGAATAACTGTAAAAAGTTAAAATCTGAATTTTTAAATGGTTTAGAGTATAAAATAAATCAAAACCATCAGAAAAAGATATCATTTAATAGCAAAAAACGATGCAATGTGTGAAATAGAACTATTAGGTTGGTGCGCATGAAATGTCGGATTCTCTTTACATGCGGACGTTTTCCTCCCTGTTTTCGTTATACTTTTGTATTTGGCATAACCTCATTCATACTCGTATTGTCCATTGCCAGAGACTCATTTCAGCAAAATAGGTTTTCTCGAAGGTCTTCCCTTTTTTATTTCTTTTGAGTTTATTGCCGATATGAATTCTGCCGACATTCGCGTCATTTTCTTATATGAGTACAAACTTGGTAATAGTGCTGCAAAAGCTGCACGCAACATAAACCAAGCGTTTGGGGAGAATACGGTTAACGATCGGAAAGTGCAGCGTTGGTTCGAAAAATTTCGGACTGGCGATTTTTCACTGCAAAATGAGTCGCGCGGAAGACCCAAAACGTCTGTGAAGAATGATGACCTGAAGGCTCTAGTGGAAGCGGATCCAGCCGTATCCACGAGGGAACTTGCTATCAGGATGAAAGTTGACCATACAACGATATTGAGACACCTTTCTGAGATTGGCAAGGTTAAAAAGATGGACAAGTGGGTACCGCACGCACTGACAGAGCGAAATAAGCTGGATCGGTTAAACGTATGCTCATCATTGCAGCATCCACCCTATTCACCGGATCTCTCGCCGACCGATTTTCATTTTTTCAAGCATTTAGAGCTGTTTTTAAGGGGCAAACACTATGAAAATGAAGACAGTCTAAAAAACTCGATATCAGAGTTTATTAATTCTAAAGACCAAAATTTTTTTAAGACAGGCATCTACGCTTTAAAATCTCGTTGGGAGAAGTGTATTGAAGCGAATGGAGCATACTTTGATTGAATAAACAGCTTTTGAAGAAAGATATGCAGTTTTATACAATCACTTAAGAATCCGACATTTCATACGCACCAACCTAATACATAACAATAATAATGTGTTAGCCTGAGGCTCCAAGCCATTAAAAAAAGGGCTTTATTTTATGCATCATGAGTTATGAAAAATTAACACTTTTAAATAAATACTGCATTTAAGTTATTTTACGTGAATTTTTTCATTATATCATTGAAAAATTTAATATTAAAGTGTAAATCAATAATTTTCTGATTGATCAGAAAAATTTATGCCACTAAGGAATGCATAGAATTCAACAATTAATTGCTTTCATTCCAATGCCCCAATAGACCTGACATTAATTTGACATTGGTTTCATAGTTATTGGAACAAATTCTTCCTTTTTTTTCAAATTTTGTTTCGTATTTAAATCTTTTATTTAATAAGAAGAAAAATTTATTGAAAGTTATTTTTTTGAAAGTTATTTTATAAATTTATTCAAATTTTGTTTCGTATTTAAATCTTTTATTTAATAAGAAAAATATTTGTTAGATATTTGAATTAAAAAAATTCAGAATTTGAAAAAATACAAAAACAATCATATTCATGCATCAATAATATTGAATTAGAATTATAAATCCCAAGAATACCCGCAGTTCATGCTTGAAAATAAACAAGTATCAAAACCGCACAGTCCAGTCAATCTTGAAACTATGTGTGTAATTATTATCATTTAAAAAAATAACATACAATAAAAAAGTTGATGAGGTGTAATGAGAAAAAGTTAAAATAAAATGTTCACAGGCATTTCCTACATAACAATCTCTAGGAACGAATACGTTTATTAAAAGAAAAAACTGCTTCTGAGAAAGCTATGGCATTAAATGCTATAAATAAAAAGATGAAAATTTGAGATACATGTTTATATAAAGGTGTTTCATTGTTCAACAACATTTTTCGTACACTACTTCAACATTGAGCATTTTATTTCCTATGTATTTTAAGCAAATTCTGACTGGATTTCGCATTTCTTGACATTCTGACAGCAATCCACGAGTCATTCTCTCTGTTGTTGCTGATTTCCTTTGAGTTAACGACACAGATAATCTGGTATCCATATTTACTATTGTAATTTTTGCATGGGAAAAACTAATTTATTAAAGATTTTGTATTTCCATTACAACCGCTTCATATCCACAGAAATAGGTTATACCACACTGAAATATGAGACTTTGAAGAAAATTAACATTAGTATATTTATATCGTTCAACGAATAAAACTCAGTATAAGAGCTAAAAGGACGATACTTTTTTATAAATAAAATAAAATAAAATAAAATGAAAGCTTTAAAACAATCATTATAAATACAGAAATAAATACGGAAATCGAACAAACATTAGTAAAAATAAGTTGGGAAAACTGCTGGGAAAGATGTGATTTTAGTTTGAGGTTTCTTTGTCACTTGTTTATAAAAACATTTGTCAGCTACTGAAATAAGAAGTTGTGCAGGTATTAAAGAAGAAATAAATGTATTTGAGTGTTTTCAAAGATATATGCACTATTCATATTTAAAGAAAAATAATCGTAAATCGAGAAACTTGCAAGGACATATATATTTTTAGTTATTGCTCCAGATTATTATCCATTGGGGATGTTTCAAAATAGCCTATACTTTCTAATAAAGAGGTATGTTAATCTCATGCACCCATGTATGTTGTGAAACCTATGGGGTTATTTTCCTAGCACAAATATAGTTATCTATGTGGTTATTAAATTGGGTAAAAAATACTTCTACTGGAAATTCCATACATTTTTTGTATTGAACTGGACATAAAACCATTTTTAAACTAAACAAGCATTCTAAATAAATGAAAAAATTCAAAGAGGGATTAATCTATAAAAATTGATAATTTTCAATTGTTACAAAATCTCTTTACAAAGACACACATTTTAATTTTAATACATTAGTCTACATATTTTGTATAAAAATTTCTGGATAAGCTCATTTTGCCAACAAATTATGAATTTTACCTTTAGCATTAAAATTAGGATCAAAGTTAATAAATGATCAGTAAGCGCGCCAACTTATTTTGTTTTAATAATAGTTATAAAATGCAGTGATAATTATTTTACCATCTATTTCATTTTAATATTTAATAAAAATAACACAAAAAGCAATAAATATATTCGATATTTATTTCCATATAGATTTGCATAATCTTTAATGAAATCTTCATTTTTAACATACGTGCCATTAAACAAAATCAAGTCCAAGTGCAATATCAAAGTCTAGTGTTATAACAAAAATGTGCATTTAAACAAAAAAAGTATACCCCTAAACCTAAGCATAAATTTCTACAGTGAACAAGAAATTATTTGCAAACAAATCTCTAAACTCCATTAACGTTAATAACTGTAAACACAGTGTCGATATGTCGAGATTCCTATTTCAATGTTTAATTATCTTTATAAAATTTCCTTGAATGAGCGACAGATCTCTTCAAATTACAAGAAAATTATCCGCCGTTTACAAAAGACTAACCACAACTTCTTGATATCTTGTTTCCTTACGTCTATAATTCAAAAGGAAGTTCAGTAAAACGCGCTGACTTCAGAACTGAGCATTTAATTCCTTTCAACTGCGCAGAATTAATCAAGTGTTCAAAGGAAATCAAAACAAGTTCAGTTAAAGAAGACAAGCAATACGAGGTTGAAAAGAAAGCAGCGCTTGTGCAATACGAAAGTTGGAACGTTGACAACAAATCAAACTAAAAACTCTTTTATATGAAATTAAAAAAAAAAAAAACAATGATGACGTAAGTATAAACAATTCATATTTAATTTTTTTATATTAAAAAGAATTATTTTTTAAATTCTTTTTAATAATTTTATTAAAAAGAATTAAGAATTCTTTCTATGTATTCTCGTTTCATACTAATATCTTTCCCCTTTGGTACTAAAAAAGAGTAGAAAATTGCAACGAATTTTTTCACTTTCTTTTTAAACATAATCATATTACTTTCCTCGTATTCATTTGTGTTTTCAACAATTGAGTATAAACTTTTCCACAATTTTAGCCAGGGATGGAAGATAGTTTATTGCTAGATAAAAAGATATTTTCCTCATTCTTATATAAACAATCAATGCGTTTATTTAGTGGAGGTGGAGCTCAATACAAGAATATCATTAATTTTAAAAACAGGTAAAAGATTGCAATTACTGGTAACTGTTTAAATTGTTAACTTGTCTAAAGTGCTGCCCAAAAGCCTTTAAAATGTGGTCCAAACGCGAATAGTAAAAACATTTAAATTTTTACATTTTTATTTAAAAAAATAATAAATGCTTGCCATGTAATTCATATATGAGTATAATCGATTCATTGACATTTAATTTGAAATAAAAGTTAAAGCATAATCATCTTTTTAGTATGTACTCCTCTTAATCAGATGCTTCTTGCTGTTTTCGAAAATCAAAAGTAAAATAAATAGAAATAAATAACTGATCGTGCCGCCATCACATCACTTATTGTCTCGGAACAATTCATTCTTATAAAACTTTAATTAATCATCATTTCTTGTTTCTGTTAGCTTATATGCCTTCAACTATTTTACAAATACTTATATATAAATATATGTGTCTATAAAGATAAGTAAGTTCTATGAAACATTAACGCGTTTTTTTTTGATTAATTCAATTCATCGCCTTTATTTTAGTAATTGACATGAATCATCTCAATTTAACTTATGTTTGTTTGATTTTCGATTTAGTGAATGTTAAATAATTGAAGAATTTTAAATCATTTTAGTAATCAATAGATATAGTTTTGAATCCTGTAAATTTTTTTAGCTTAAATTTAATGTACGTCACGATCAGTTTCTTGGTTGAACTTGAGTTAACCTTCTTTCATTAGAATGATTCTCAGTTCTAAATCATGCAGTTTATGTCCCAAGTTACTTTTTACCGATATAACAATATAAAATTGGTTGCTTAATTTTAAAGTTGAATGTTTGATTTGTAACTTAGAAAATACAATGAGAGTATGTATGCAACATTTTAAAATCCTTGGTCACATTCAATTTTTAAGGCTATTTTTTATTATTTCGATACATTTCAAGTTTTTGTTCAGAGTATTTTTCATTTATAACTTACAACATGCTTGGTTATTTTAAAATCCAAGTATAATAACAGTTTTGATGAGTTGTTAAGGACGTATTACATATATGATTTGATTCATAAATGTTCTTATTATCATTTTGTTGTTACTCCTTGCATGCGAATTGTTTTTAATGTCATGTCACTAATTTTAGTGAAAGCAACGAATATTTACATTTTGCTTAGAATGATACTTTTCAAAATAAAAATATTTAAAAAATCATTGAAAATCAACTTGGGTTTTCTTCTGAAGTCGTCGATATCGGCAATAGGATCTTGATGGCATTGTCAACAGGGCAATTCATGTAGAAAAATTCAAAAAAATGGAAAATGCATAAAGCGTTGTTATAAAACCACTCACTTCATAAGAGGACAATTTCTAGGACAACAATCATGGACAATTTCTAGATTTTCTTAAGGTAATGGGTACTGAATTTGCAGATGTTATTTATAATACAAAAGTAAGGGAAAATGCTGAAAAGGTTCTGCGATTTAAGAACAGAAACAAAAATGTAATGGAAACATGTGGCTGAATTTCAGGATGAAGATTGGAATTTAGATTTAGCTTTTTCAGTAGACAGAACAAAACATATGAAGGATTTAAATTTTAGTTTTAATGGAAAAAATCAGTTTAAAAAAATTATTGCTTAAAAACTGAGAAATCACAGCTTTGTGCCAGAATTTTAACTTTCACTTAAATTTTTGGCATAATCAAATAAAAGTAAAATATTCGACACATTTCAATACTTTGACTGCGCATAAACCTGTGAGTTGCAGAAAATATGTAAAATATACTGCATTAATTTTTAATCTAATTCAAGAATTTGAGAATAGATTTCAAGATTTTTGAAAGAATGAAGTGTATTTCTACACAATGTTTACTCCATTTTCTCTAGAAATAAATAAATTACCTTAAAATGGAATGCATTGAACTGTAAAGTGACGTAAAAGAAAATTGGGAAATGTTTCTTTAATAAAGTTTTGTAAAGATTACCTCCTCTGTGATAAATATCCCAATTTTCAGAATCATGTATTATTAATATCTGCAGCTTTTGCCAATACCTTTATTTGTGAACAATTGTTCTCAAAAATGAAGCACATACCACAAAAACAAAAATAGGACACTGACTAAAATCTTGAAAATGCATTAAGATTTGCAACCTCATCTATTGAATCTGATGTCAATTTGCTTATTCAATAAAAGAAAATTCATCTATCTCGTTAATTTGAATTTTTCCATCTTTATGGAATCCAAACTAAATGAAACGAAATTTTTACAAATTTAAAATATATATGTACTTATATATTTCTAATTGAAATTAAAAAAAATTAATAATAAAAAGAAATTATTTTAATAAAACTACAATGAGTTAATTTTTATTTTAATTGGTTCAAAAATTCTTGTACGTGTGGCTCAGAAAATACTTTTTCTTTGCAATGCGGCTCTCAAACTGTCATAGTTTAGTCATCCGTGGTTTAAATGGTTTGTAGGTAATATTGTCAATCACAAAATTCAATTTAGTATATAATTTAGCTACGAGAATACCTACCGTGATGGGCTCAAATTCAGTTTACTCATTTCCATGGCTGCTTACGTCATGAGTGGCTTGTTGACAGGGTGTGCGATAATGTTGAGATGGAATTGCTGCTGGAACGCATTAACCAGGTTTCAGTTTTGGGGACATTGTCGTACTAATTGCGACACTATCTCTTGGAGCAGAAAGTCACTGCTTAACAGCTTTGATCTTGGATGCAGCTCTCCAAATGAAGCCATTTAAATTTGTTGGATATTCCTTCCATTTGATTATGTTTAGCTATTTGATTTTTAATTTCGTTCTTAGGGCATTAATTTGGGTTTTAATTGGAGAGATGCAGTGTAGCATCTATAGAATATTCTTCAATTCATTTCTTTCTTTAATCACATCTAGAATTAAGTCTGAGAAATATAGTGAGTTTATTTGGGAATTATAGTAAGCTTACTGTTGCCAAGGACGTTATTAAGACTAAACGAAAGTCGAATCGCAAAAGGAGTTTGGATTTTTATGGGAGAATTTATTTCCTGGTATTTGGCACATCAATCATGTTTGTAGATGGTATTCAATTTGCATAAGGAATTAATATATGACTCAATAAATGACACGATCTTTCTGATAAATGTTTGCAAGCATATATGGCATTAACCCCTTAACTGTGACATATATTTCAGAAAAATGGACCAAAAATGGAAATTTTTTTCACTGTTTATATTCTTTAAATTATTATAAGAGTTAGAAAATGCTTTTTTATTACAAAAATAAAATTTTATATGAATACAATAACTACTATATTTATAATTTTTACATACACGTAAAACATTGATTACACATACATGTTATTCATATTGAGCAAATTAAACGAAATTTTGAAGTAGTTATGTTCTGAATGTTGTTATGTATATTATTTGATGCAGTTATGTTATGAATGTTGTGGTTTTATATTATACTAGTTTATACTAAAATAAGCTAGTATAAACTAGTATAATATAAAAATACAACACCTATGATTTTCAATACATAAATTTTAAAAATCTTTTACAGTATGGTATATCCCAAAACAAGGTACTGCTCAAAAGCCCATATATTGCACTTTTTACAATAAACTCTTGTCTCATGCCTTATTCTCTTCCCTTGTTCATCGGTTTTACGACAGCATATAAAACACTGCCTAGTTGGAGTAGATTTTTTCCCATTTGATGGGATGTGTTCTGGAAAGTGTCGACCTGTGAGGCGCAGTAAGCTTACACTAGGACACCTATTTACACTACCTTCAGAAGCAACTTTGAAATTGGTAAAAAAACTAGGACCACTTGTGTAATTTATTAGGAAAATAAGGAATTAAGTATTCTAAAGTAGAAACGAACTCAGCTCGGACTTCATAAAACAGAAACGTTAATTTTTCTTCTGCCCGAACTGAGTTCGGGCATCACAAATACTGCACACAGTAATTGCCCGAACTGAATTCGGGCGACACTGGCAAGGGGTTAAAATTTCCACTTCGCATTAGTAAATATAGCCAATCAACATGATTGTGAGCTTTATATTAAGAATGCGTTAAAATGCATTTCGTCAACAAATAATATTAACACATTCTAAGATTGAATATAATTTTCATTAATTAAAAAATAAATATCTTTTTAAAGGGTCAAAGCATAAAATTCCAACACAAAAATTTGGCGTTACTAAAGAAGAGTTATGAGAATCGGAATGGGAAATAAAATGTCAGAAAACTTCGTATGTTCTTAAAATAGAGATACAATATCAACCCGTTACAAATGATTTTCAAATATTTTTGTTTCTTTTATTATTCTTGAAAATCTTTTGAGTTTGAAAAACATAAGCAAGTTTATGTTTTTTAAATTTAAATGTTCATATTGACTAAAGAAATCAACAAAAATTTTCGTCGGAATGACTAATAAAAATAAAATAATAAAGTCAAGATAATAAAATAATAAAGTCAATATTAAATACATTATATATGTGTGTGTGTGTGTATAAAATCAAATTTAATAATTAATTTGCATTTATAACTGTAAAAACTTCGAATATTTCGAAAATTGTTTATTATAAAAAAATAATGAAAATAAATTTATTATGAAAAATTAATATTTAATTTCGATGTAGTGCTCAAAATAATCTATTGATGAAAACAAACTAAAAATTTCATTTCTGTATTTTCACTAATTGAAGCTAAGATTTAAAAAAATATTTCATATTAAACTTTTTTTACAAGCGATTCCATAAAAATTCAACAATAAGCTATATTGGAATGTACTTTCATTTTCAAGTTATTTTAACAAAGTTTTTTTTTAACAAAACATTATATATAAATATAATATTTTGTTAAAAATACTTTTTCCCTGCAAATATTATTCACAGAATTATAAAGATTTTTAATTAATAAAAGGAATACAAATGTAACCATTTAATCTATACTTGAAAACAAGTTTGAAATAAACTATAATTAAAATAATTGTTTTAAAATATTGTATGGTATTCAATTAATTATAAAGAAATTCAATAGAAAAATAACAGAACTTGAGAAAGATTAAAGATATCTTCATTCCATAAGGACTTTGTATGAAAAATAATAAAAAAAGATTTTAAACTTCTTTTCGTATTTAGAAATACTATTCGAAAATAATGATGAAATGTCTTACTGTCTGATGAGTCACTCAAATTACTTTTCAAATCTAATCTAAAAATTTCAGATTAAATAACTAAAAATAAATTAAATTATATTGCCACCACAAGGCAATTTAATTGAAATATTCGTTTCAGAACTGTTTGGGATAACACCTGTTTTGTAGACGTTTGACAGGTGGTATTTAAATTACATTTCAAACAATATTTAGAGGAAATAGGATTAGGTATGTATATAAATATGTGAATCCTTAAGTTCTCTTGACAACGGTATTTGGGAAAGCTTGACTCATTCCTGGCCATCCGAGCGTAAGAGGACTCCTCGTTCATACTCCTGATTCCTGATTCGTAAGTATAAATTGTTTTCCAAAAGCTAAGAGCAATCATGGCGACCGAGCTGTCAGTACGATTACGGAGGGAGTTGACGTTTGAGGAGAGATCCGACATTTGCACGGGACTCGATTATGGTTCTTCGATTGTCGGAACGATTGGTGACATCGCAGGGAGTGTTTCTGCAATACCAGGCGTCGGACTGGTAGCTGCTGGTGTCGCAATAGTGAGCCAGTTATTTTCAGGGGGTATAGATGTCGCAAAAACTGCTGTAGACTGCGATGCGTTACCTTTTGATGAGCTAAAAGATATTTTAAACACTAAATTCAATGAGCTTGATCGGAAATTGGATGAAAATACAGAAGCTATGAAGAAACTTCAAGAGACAGTTACCAAAACGTTATTAGCAGTTGAAAGCATGAGACTTGAAATGAAGCAAAAATTTAAAGAAGTCTTAGATGCAATAAGAAATTCAGAAGTGGCTCCGATAGTAGATAATATAAATAACTTTCTCGACTCTTTCGACAAAGAAAAAAAGATATTGGGCTCATTGAAAGGGAATCAATATGTGAATAAACTTGAACAGGAGGGTTATTTGGAGGGTTTTCGGGCGACAAAGACTCCACTTACCGAGAATTTATCAAAAAATCTGAATTACATCCTTAGTAGAAAATTCGCTGTTCCTCAAAGTAAAGATGATAAGCTCGCCCTCTCCGCGCTTCGAGCACTCTATTACGGCACTGAAGCTTACATTGAAGTGATGTACTTTTTGATTGAAAAATACACGTATTTAGCAGACTATTACTATCAGAAAAGAAACTTAGGAAAATATAATAACTATTTTGATTCAATTTTAAATGACTTTGATACATTTAAAACTTATTTAGTGGGGTTTGAAGATAGTGGTGGCTTAATAACAAAAGTTATTAACGAAGTTCAAGATGTAATAGATAAAAAACGCTTTCCGGCAGAAATGAAAAAAGAATTATTGGAACATAACGATCTTTTGAGAGCCACGCAAAAAGAAATAAACGATATGAAATTACCCCTCCTAAAAGAAGAACCCGGGACAATTCAACGAATTCAATTTGAGACAGATATGAAACGTTTTGGGAATTGGTTAAGTGGGAATGAAGTCAGATATGCTTTTCAGTACGAAAAAGATAATGTGTACTCGAAAATCGGTGAATGGTCAAAGGCTTTTCGATTGACTGATAAAGCAAACCCGACGCTTTATGGTTTACCTAAGGCAAAGAATGCAAGAAGATTGATTTTTAGACAGATTGGGAATCACACCGTGCAGTTTGTAGGCAAAATCAATAAACATAAGCAAAAATTCCTTGATATCGATCGAGATTTTTACGATGTCGCCGGAGACATACCCGAAGATTATGACACAGCGGATAAATTGGTAGAAAATGATGCAAACATAACTGCGGTATTTGAAGGGGGGCGACGAGCGGTTCATAACGCTGCCCAAAGCAATAACAAGCGCATAGGCAAAGACTGGATAATCGATAGAAATTGGGAAATGAAAGACATGAAAGAACACAGGGGCTACGCTCCCATTCACATTGCTGTAGAGTCACAGAGTGAAGAATTTTTACAAATGTTATTCGAGGAAGAGGTTGACGTAAATATTCAGACTAATTTAGGGCAAACTCCGTTGCATTTAGCAGTAAAGTTAGAATATACAAAGATTGTAAAGGAATTACTAAAGCACAAAGAAATTGACGTCAATAAAAAAGATAGAAATGGTAACACTCCATTACATTTGGCCATTCCAAAACATAAAAATCGTGAAGGTATGATTGAAGTACTGATTTCCTCGAGTAAAGTGAAAGTGAACGAAAAAAATAATCTGAATTTGACCCCCTTCCATTTAGCCGCAATGATGAATTACGATGATAAATATCAAGGAAGGCTAAATACTTTGCTTCGGAGTCGTAAAGTAAATGTTAATGAAGGAAATGACGAAAACATGACTGTCCTTCACTTTGCCTGCATAGGAGAAAAAAGTGTGCAAAAAGTGCAATTCGTGCTCACATTACGCGGCATTAACGTTAACGCGCAGACAACTAACAATAAATGGACGCCATTACATTTAGCCATTTTCTTACGCAACTATGACGTTGCGCAAGAACTGCTGAAATTCAAAGACATTAAATTTGACTTGCCGGATAAGAAAGGTGTGACTCCTCTGAATGCCGCTGTTGCTACGGGTAACGTAACGGTTGTTAACGCTTTATTAGGTAAAGGTGCAAAAACGAATACTGTAACAACAGAAGGTTTTACACTTTTGCATACTGCAGCAATGAGAGGAGACAAAAATCTTTTTTCTCTTTTACCTTTTAAGCAACTGGACATCAATGCAAAATCAAAGACAGGCGAAACACCACTTCACTTAGCAATTGCTCGTAATAACATCGAGTTAGCGAATTTTCTTTTACAAAATAATGCAAAAGTTGACATAAAATCAAATGATGACACAACTCCAATGCACTTGGCAGCTATGAAAGGGAATTTAGAGCTTTTGGAAGCACTGGTAGAACGCAATGCGAATATAAATGCAAAAACACGAACTGGCAAAACACCTTTGCACTTTGCAGCTTCAACGGGAAATTTAAGACTCTTTAGGTATCTTGTAGAAAAGAAAGCTGACTTTAATATTACTGATGAAAAACATTTAACAGCATTTTATTATGCTATTAAGGAAGGTCATCTTAGCATTGTAAAATACATGATTGATAGTAAATACATAAAACTGAATGAATTTGAATTGCAATACCAAAATATAAATAAAACAAAGAAAGAACTTTGGGTAATGTGTTTCGCTATTACTAATCGACAGTTACAAATCGTTAAATATTTTGTAGGATCATTAAAGATAAAGGCTTGCAATCCCATACATATGGCAGCATTCAGTGGGCAGTTAGATATGGTGAAATACATGGTGGAAGAGGCACATTTGGATGTTAATAGCGCATATGATGGTCATGAGGATGACGTTCCCTTGTCAGGAGCAGTGCTGAACCGCAATATTCATATTGTTAAATATCTAATGAGCAAAGGTGCTAATGTCAATAAATCGAAAAAAATCTTTCAGTTTGCGTTAGAGTCAAAAGATCTAGAAATAGTTAAATATTTGGCTGAAAATGGTGTTAATCTAAGTGCAAAATTGGATGATGGTGAGAGTTACGCGTTTGTTGCGGCAAAGAATTGCTTAGAATGTTTGAAATATCTGGTTGAGGAAAAACATATTGATGTGAATGCAAGAAATAATAAAGGTAACACGATTTTACATGAACTTGTTTTAGATGGGAATCCGGAGGTTATATATTATCTTTGTGATATCGGAGCGAATAGAACAATAAAAAATAAGAATAACCAAACGGCTTATGATATTGCGAAAAAGGCCAATAAAAGTGGTAAGTACAGTTGCCTGAATCGAGGCAAAAAATTTAAGCGTAGTAACCATTCATTGAGGGGAAATAAGGGTGACAATAACGATCGGCTTTCTACCAAAGATTCAAAAAGAAATGAAATTAGGAATCAAAAAGATTGGAATGCATACAACAATTATGTTAATGTCGATAAAAGTATTTCTCCCAGAGATCAACCTTTACTACTCAAAACCGGGGATTCAACAGAATCTGCAATCCCAGAAGGATATTTGAATCAACCTATAAATCTTAATGGGGCGCTGATGTTAACCGATGTTCTTTTGAAGGCAGCGAAGCGCCAAAAGCATAAATTCTCTGGTGATGGATTTGTGTCTGACGCAGAAGCTCGAGTGCTTGCTCTGAATGTCACTGAAAAATTCAAAACCCTTCTAAGCTCTCTAAATTATGGGCCAGCAGATGAGGAAATGGATCTTTCAAAAGTACACTCGGATATATTTAAGGCTATTAAAAGTGACAGAGTTAGTGAAATACCAAATATTCTGAAGTGGAGTTTAAAATCTGCTGACGTCATTAATGATAGGCAAATTGATGAACTGTTATTTGGAATATTCTTCAACCGTCTGGTTTCTGCTGAATAAATGAATTGAAGGACATTGAACGAATTCTGTTAGTTATATAATCCTAAAATCAATAGTTTCTAAAAGGTCTAATTCATTTAATTAATATTCTATAAATATATTTACTATTCAAACACATAGGAAACATTAACGAACGCGCATACAGTTATATTTATAAATAAACTGATCTTAAATATACCTCTCTTTATTACGCGTTATAAATTTAGTTCATACTTTCTTGCAATTAAGTTAGATAAAATTTCATTCCGTGTATGGTGTGGCTAAAAATGAACAATATGTAAGGTAGAAAAGATTGAAAATCGGACAGCTTCAGTTCAAATTCATAATAAAAGAGCTTAATTTTAAAGTTTTATGATCAAAAACGATTAAATTGTTTATTCTTTAATATCTTATATAATTTTCTTTTTGTTCTCTTGCCAAATCTTGTATTATCCTTAGTATCAAGCTATTTAATGAAAGATTTTTTTGATATAAAATAAAAGTTTGTGTAACTTAATTTTTTCTGACATTTTACGTAAACCTATATGGAAGAGATAGATATACCTATAAATATTACTTAAAAGATGGCTTGAGGCAGAATTTCATTTCTTATTCAATTGATAAAATTTTATAATTATATGTATACATGAAATGTGTATACTATTTTATTTTACACATATGCGAAAACATTTTAATAAGAAACATGTTAACTATTAATGATTACTTTTAAAATTTTATGCAAAGTTTCTGACACACTAATAATTTCTCTTGAATCAGTTTTCAGAAAAATTATTGTCGGATATTATACAGCAAACCTTAAAAACCTGCTGTTTAATTAAAATTTTTTTAAATTAAAGACTAAAGGTTCTTCAGAGCTCTAGATACTATGTTTTATTGTTGGTTTTGTGTATGAGAAAATAATAGAGAGATAGAATAATCTTTAAATTACGATTTTGATCCTTTACTGGAAACATTTTTTTATATAAAGTATAGATATTTTCCTGGTCATTATAAATTAGTTTAACATTTTTGAGAATTTAGTGTGATATTATAAATTAAGTTTGAAATTTCGTATCCATTTATACACAATCATATAGAAAGTGAAATTACATTTAAATTCTTCATTTACTTTAATAATTGGCTTCTATTTCCATTAAATTAAACTACTACTTCTGTTTTAATTTGAATTAAAGCAGTGGAATTTAAAAGATTGATATAGATGGATAAACATATTTATAATGCTAAATATAATTTCATAAGTTACAAATGTTTTCAAAATGTGTTATTTCAATTGATACAAGGGTTCATTTATAATTATTATAGTTCCGCTTTAAGTTATTCTCATATTTTATGAGATCTAATTGCATTCAAACTACGTAAAAATAGCTAAATTTATTTTGGTACTTAGCATTATTAAAAAACTGAAGTTGTATTTATAGCTTGACTTTTTTTAATGATATTCAGTATATTTTAATGAATTTCGAAAGCTCTATCAAATGCTATCAAAAATATCAGAGAAAATTCCATAATAGTTAAATTATTTTATTTCAATTTTATAATTAATTTAAGTTTCTTTGATTTGAAGAGATTTTATTTATATTGATTGAGGTGAAATTTTTTATACCTGAAAATTGTTACATGCAAACTTCAAGAGAAATAATAAATCTAAGAGAATAATATATAAATTAATTATGAAGAAAATGTAGCATTTGATATACTCTTATTCCTTATATCAAGATAATTATTTAAAACTAAATATTTTCTAATAATTTAAAACATTAATTGAAATTTGATGTAATAATACATATATTCTTATGATCAAAAGTTCCATTTCTTCACCAATGACAGTAGGTTTTTTCGTCACTCAACGGTCCTTTTTTGCACACGAGGGCTAATTAGACCGGGATCTACGGCTTAAAGTGGATTCCGAACCACTACAAACATCCATGCCCAAGGTGGGATTCGAACCCACTAACTGTTGAACCGAAGGCAAGAGCGCTAACCATTCGGCTGCCAGCTCGGCCCAACGACAGTAGGAAGAAATCTGGAATCCAGCCAAAAGCTACTCAATATTTTATCTTACATCCTCCATTCCATCTTAATATTTAAGAAACTTTTCCAAGAAAAATGGTAATACTTTTATGATTTAGAAATATTTCAAAAAAAAAAATTTCGCAAGTACGCCTGGAATGCCAGTAATAGGAAACTGAAAATTCTCTCTGGCACATTATTCAGCTTCCCTTTACATCTGTCAAACAACGTTCACCTTAATATTGCAATATTAAATAGAGCGATGCTGAGACTAGGTTTATCTTTTAATTCAATAATTCGAAGGATTGCATGCATTGCATTTTATGTTATGTATATTTTTGATTAAATTGAAAAAATTGTTTTAATTGTTTAATGTGCGAATTTTTTTATATATTTTTATTTGAAAAGCTTTCGCTTTTATTTGTTTGTTTCATATTCCTCGATGGGATGATTTATAATTACAAACTCAAAGCGAATGAAGTGCTGAATATGATGCATGTCGCTTTTTATGTATCCTGATTAATTGATCAAGGATAAACATAAATTGTTTCTTAATCATCCAGAAATAGTTTGAAAGCCAATATAATGACATGCTTTCGATATTTTAGAATTCTTTGTAATAGCAACACATTAATGTGATTTAGAAATATAAAATAAATGCTGAAAATAGAGAGGGAAAAATGATTTTCTTTTCAAAATCGATGCAGCAAAGTAACGGGGAATATATGCTCAGAAATATATACCTGTCATCGTCAACTGCAATATGTCGCGTGTGTGGCCAGTGATATAAAATGACGCTGTTTCGACACACAACTGCACAATGAAAATTGTGCAGTAATGCGTTGCATCAGTTAAAAATATAGTGCATATCAATCGCAAACTGAAATGGACAATTTTCAGCTACTTTTTATATCACTTCTGTGCAATGTTTTCCTTAATACTGCTCTATTAAGAATGCAGAAATAACAGTTTCATATTTACATTTTGATTTTTAATTACTATTTTAACAAGGAATGCTTATAATTGACTTTTTTTTAACAGAAGTGCATGAGTAGCTCACAACATATACATTTTAAAGTTTTTAGATCGATTGAAGTAATTGTTCTATTTCATGCTATTTCATTTTGTGTTATTTTAAATACATTAAGTGATGCATCATTAGTACAGGATGAAATTAAAACTCTGTATCCTCAGATTCAAAATTTATAAAAATTCAAATTTTCCCATGAAATCGAATAGTTTTAAAATATTGCACTAGATGGCGCTCTCTGAACCGTACTCGTAGATTTGTTTGGTAAATCACAGTTATACGAAGCTGCCAGTGCTTTTGATACTCTAAATGGGAATAGGGAAAATTTTTGCCTCAAGTTCCAAAGAAATGTGATAGTAGATGC
The DNA here is from genome assembly GCA_037975125.1 of Latrodectus hesperus. Lineage (NCBI taxonomy): Eukaryota > Metazoa > Arthropoda > Arachnida > Araneae > Theridiidae > Latrodectus > Latrodectus hesperus. Next base: position 28,579,910 of record CM075855.1, on the reverse strand, counting down.
TGTAAAATTTTTGCAAAGCATTTTTATAAGTTTTGAATACTTATAGTTTTTTATACATACTAAATTTTAAATAATATTTTCTATCATTAAATTTTCATGTTCCTAGTTCATTTATTATAAAATGATTTGTTGTAGACACGCAGTCACATTATATATTGATTGATTGATAATTGGAATGTTCTCTAAGTGGATTTTGTAAAAGTTCATAATTGAATTAGAAAATACAAAAATAATAGCTATTTGGGGTAAAAACAGAAAACAAATCTACGAGTACATATATATATATATATATATATATATATATATATATATATATATATATATATATATATATATATATATATAATTTTCTTTATAATTTTTTTCCAACTTAATTTTAAGCATTTTTTATTTAAAAACTATTTGTATTAACTTGCACTGTTATGTTATTACTTTATTTTTTATTTTGACTTTGATATTAATTAGAAACTATTATATTACATTGATTTATATCTTTGGAAAATTATACTACAAATTGTATTGGTCAATCATTCTGAACATTGATTGTATGAATATTACATTATAATCAATTGTACATTTTGTATTATACACTAAATAAAGTTTGATATTTGTTAATGACATAAAGTTATTTTAAAATTATTTGTTTTTTAAAATACAATGAACAAGGCTTTATTAATGGTACTTTTGTAAAATACAGAAACCTTTTTCAAGGAAATTTGATGTTTAACTTCAAATGCCCATTTTTCTGCTATATAACGAATTTATTTGTATTATTTTATAATACTTCATTTTTCTTGTAAATAAAAAAATTAAGAATCATTTTGTTTTTGTAATTCTGATAAAAATGCAATAGATACTGGAAATGCTAAATAATTAATTTTAGTTTAGTTTATTTATTTATTATTACTTGTATGCGATGGTTAATAAATTGTTTTCATTTTGTTACAATATAACTTTTTATTCGTTTGTGGAATTTAATATTTTCCTTATTTACCATTTTATATACTTTGTTTAGTAATTATATAAAATTTTCTAGAATTTATTGTATAATTACGAATATTTATTTAATAGTTATTTGATATTTATTGTTTTAAGAAAATAATTTCTCAAATGCATTTTCAGCAGGCAAAATTATATTAAGTATTTATTCCTTATAAATTTTTGTACTTGATCGTTGCTTAGATGGGACCACTGTATTTTCGTGTGTCTTTTTTTTGATAAATGTTACTTACATAGACTACTACAACCAAGTGTAAAAATTTCCCTCTTTGGAGTGTTAATTTCAGGTTCAAACCCAGCCACTTTTAAGCAACGGAAGACAGATGTCGAATGCATATCTGGATGCTTGGAAGTTTTCCGGGTTTCCTCCCTTGCAACACGGGAATACGGCCCACCATTTGTAAAAAGTTCTCCCGGAAGACAAAGACACTTCAAAGATTCGAATGATCTAAAAATACTTTTTGGGTTGTGTTTCGTAATTTTTCGCTTTTTGTGCTATATACATTAGCATTTTGGTACTTTTCGCTTTTGGATTAGTATTTGCAAAATAGTTCTGAATTATTCCAGTGATGAATTGTTAATTATAAACAAAACAAAATACTCTGCAAAACGCTTTGTGAGGAGTGCTTAATACAGTTCATGTTCCTGTTAAGTAAAATTATTTTCTTTAAATAAAATTCTAAGAAAGTAATTTGTAGATTTTAAAAATACGCCCTACATGTTAAATATAAAAAAATGAAAAATTATAATATTTTCATAAAATTGTTTGGAAAAAAATGAACAAATGCTATATTCTTTGTGAAATGCTGAAGCTTATTTGTGTTGGATGACATGGTTCCTGAATATAAAACAAGTAAAATGTAGATACGCGTATATTTTAATGGTATTTTTTCTTAAAATTTGTTAAAATAAGTATCACGGTGAAACATAATTTTTACTTTTCAATAGACGTTTCACAAAATAACGCATCAAAAAATTTTAAAGTAACTTATTAATTCCTTATGAAATCCTAGGTGGTCATTCAATGTGGTCTACTCAAAATATCATTTGAATTGCAAGTAATATTCATAAAATAAACTCGAAAGTGTTAGAGGGAAATTTCTTCAGACTTAACTTCATTGCTGTTTTAAAATAACTTATTGATTAGAATTTGTTACAAACACATTTTTACACGATTTTTGTGACTTTTTCATACATTATTTTACTGTCTATAAAAAGAAACTCAACATGTCATGAAATAGTTCACGAATACAAAATAAGTATGAAAAAGAAATCAATATATTGTGTTTCACTGCAATTTTATTAAAAATATTTAGTTTATATTCAATACCGTGCTATTGCTTTATGAAAAAGTATGATTTTTATATGTAAATGACATTATGTTTCATGCAATTGCAACAAAGAAGAAAATGGTCTTTTTTAAAAAAATAAACGCTAACTTATTGCCCATATCTGTTAAATAATGTGTAATTTTGTGTAACAATGAGTAATAATAATAAGTAATATTTGTGCAATTGCAAATCTGTTTTCATATGTAATGCTTATATATAACTGAATTTCTTACTTTTATTGAAAATATTTTGAAAAAAAAGTAATTTGTCATCTACCTTTTCTGAACAACAAGCTTAATAGATGAATTGTTTTCTTTGCTTCAAAAACAACTGAATGAGAATACTGAATTCCATCGAATATGAATTTTTGGAGAAAGTAATCATCGACTTGAAAAAAAGATATGGAAGGTCCTAGTTTCGATTCTAACAACTGTTAAGCATCGGGATGTTGCTTTCCTGTTTCATCCTTACACACGTGAGCGCATTGGAAGTTTTTCCAAGAATCCTCTTTTGAACCACGTAACGACGCTTGTGGGAAGTACTCAGTGAGAGAGGATGGCATTTGATGGATGGTTAAAGAAGAATTGCAACACTTTCTCTTTTGAAACATGTGAATTTGGACTGCTGTAATACTGCCGGGAAGAAAGTATTCAGCGGATGTATAAAGGAGCCTTGCAACACTACTTCCTCTTTTGCAACATGTGAATATGACCAACTATCTGCGAAAATACTGCCGGGAAGAAAGTATTCAGCGGATGTATAAAGGAGTTGCAACACTACTTCCTTTTTTTGCAACATGTGAATTTAAACTACTATCTGTGGAAATATAATTTAGAAAGATTAAATCTATCGAAACGATCATCTTCAGTAGGATAGGAAGTTATTCTTGCGACATCCCACCGACCATTTGCTTGTGAAAATTATCGGCAAGAAAATTCAGGAAAGCTATAAAATGAGAAATGAATATGATAAGGAATATGTAGGATTCAGCAGTTTATTTTAACTGTTGTTTTTGAAGCGATATTTTTCTAGCTGCTGAAAATAATCAACAAGTCCAAGAAGAACTGTCCGCAACAAACCAACAAACTCCTGTTTCTTTATACAAAGTGTTTTTTTGAATAATGTGAATCTCAAAAATCAAACAGCTATTTTGCAAATGTGCTTTTGGCTTTCAATAAATTTTTTAATGCTTGCTAGCATTGTAATCATGTATTGTAAACATAATTGCATGAAAATAAAGTTAGATTTGTGTGAAGAATTTGAGTGAAGATTTTTTATTACAAAAATCAAATTTTTACCTTTACATTAGATTAATTATTTAAACATGAAGAGAATAACTTTTACGTATTTTTATAGCCATTGATAGAAAGATAATCATACAAATTGATATACAGAAAGACTAGATGATTATATCTTTTTATTATCATTTACATATACATTTTTATCCTATTTATATACAGCTTTTTTATAATATCGATTAAAGCATTAATAAAAATATAAATAAATAAATAAATAAAAATTAAAAATAAAATTAATAATTTTAATTTCAATTTTCTAAGTTTATAAAATAGGTCTATTACTTGCGTATAAGGCTCAGAGAGTCGATGAAATGTTTAATTTCAATTCAAAGTAGAATTGTTTTCTTTATTATACTAAAAATTAAAATATGTATTTTCGTTTCTCAAATTAATTCTTAGAATTTTAAAATTTTATTCTCTCAAAAGTGTTAAAATCCAAACTTATGAGTTTATCTGTGATTTAAACAGAGACTTGATAATTTATCGAAATTGTTTTAAATCTTTTAGTTCTTTGCAGCTATTTTATCACATATTATTTTAATAAACAAATCTATCATTTGTTATGTAAAGCCTATTTAAAAGTTAGCATTTATCTGTAACTGAATAATACTTATATAATACTAAGTTGTTTTTGTCATGAAAACAACTAAATGACCTGAACATGTTAAAAACAAACATATTAATTAGCAAAAAGAAAAAAAGTGCAAAAAGGAGTCATACCTGGGTTCGCTAATAACATCTATCTCACGCCAGTATAGCTTGCAGAGTGTTTAAATAAAAAAAGTTTCTTTAGTCTTTCTGTTCCTGGCACCAACCCTCTCGAAATCGTAAGTGAGATTTGAAGCATGAAATTAGATTGAAATCTCTGGAAAATTTCAAGGATTAGCTCTCTGAATTTTAACATCATTTACTACTCATCTTAATGTATGTAATATGAAAAAACTTAAATACTGTATTTCACTTACACATTCTAATATGAAAGAAATTTAAGAAATTAAAATTACTCATAAATGTTAAGAAAATATTTTTCCTAGAAGTGTTTTTATTGTGATCCTTATATTCAGACAGTGAGAAAACTTCAGTTCATTTGGATTCACAGATGAATTATTATTCATTTTATTATTGATATTATTCAATTTCAGAATCTTTTAGATTCACGTATGAAATTATAAGCGTTCATATATTTTATTACTTATGGATACATAAGTTGTATTTTAAATGAATGACTAACTGCAATGGGTTGAACTAGCCATAAAAAAAAACATTTTATCTGAAAAATATCAAGAATTTATTGAATTTAAAACTTATATGCGGAAATAAAATATACTAAAATTTTAACTAACAAGTCAACAAATTTTATAAAAAAAAAAAAAAAAATCAGTACTCAAAACAATTGCTTCTTACAGGAGTAACAGCTCTCATATGCCTAGATAATAAGTTAGAGACTGATTGGTATCCACAAGCTGACCCTCTAACTCTAAGATGCAGGCATTTTAGCGAACCTCTGTGCATGGCATGTGTTGGGAAAGCAACCACTCAGCAACTCTTCATCTGTTGGTGAACGTGCTCTCGTAACAAGAGAGTGACACTAAAGATGTGACCGACCCAAGGGTTGCGGCACAAAAACCGCTTTCATAACAAGAGTCAAATGTTTTATTCATCAGAAGTAGTTCTTATGATACCAAAAATATTTAATCATGTATTAGCTTGCGGAAACAGGATATATGTATATGTATATAAATATTTAATAATTTTCAAATGAACAGTAGAACAAGGACTTTGGTACAGCGGGAATAAATAGCTTCTGTTGAAATTGACGTCAAGGTATTAAAAAATAGCAGAAACTTGTATCCAGTTTCAGTTAACTCATTGCTTCTGATGATAGCAACAACTTCGAATGCCAGCTGAATTTGTGCGTTTTGCAGGATGACGGAAGCAGCCGAAACGGAACCGATATTCTACTGGAAACAAGAATCGATGGTTCTCAGTTTATTGTTGATCCTACTGTTGAGCTCTTATTTCTGAGGCAATTATCCTAGCTTCTTCAAATTGAGACAACATTTTTCATGCAGACGATTTGTTTTCCGTAAAGCCGCTGTTTCCGAGCAGGATCTTTTGAAGAGGCTGTATGATCTATTCATGGCATGAAAATAACATGTTTGTCTTGTAGTGACGTCACAAGCTGCTGAGAGTGAGCGCATATCACTGTTCTAGTAACAGTCGAGATTCCATGTCTATAGGTAGACCATGGGATCTCGACTGACGCGAGCAGTAATTTTGCAATGCGATATACCCTAATGTCGGTCGACTACAGTTCGAAGGCCATCAATATCAGAAATTTCTAGTAAGTATTTCCCCTTGCTGTAAGAAACATCACGAAAACATACTGCCAGACATTGTTGAATCTCAATTCATACTTAATTTGCTGCACATTTATTCATTTAAGCATGCTGCAGGTGTATTAATTCTTCTTATTTTCGATAGTGTTGTGATATTAATTGAAGCCCAGTGGCTTAGAGTGACAGCGTTTCATGCTCCCATGACACAGGTCCGAGGTTCGATCCTCGGGCTGGGCAAGGTGGACTCAGCCTTTCATCCCTTCAGTGGGTCGATTAACTGAGTACCAAGCATGCTTGGGAACTAAACCCTGGGGGTCTTACGTTAGGCTGACCACCTAACTGGGACATATGCTTCGCACCCCAGGGCCCTCGGTCATGAAAACAGTTATGGGCACTGAGGGCCTTGGCCCACATGGGCTGTCGTGCCATGGAGTTTAGTTTAGTAATATTAATTGGATATGTTTATTTTTTTCGCGTAAATTTCCGATGCGTAGTGGCAATTTTGACAGCTGAAAGGGAATTTAGCAAATGTATATATATATATATATATATATATATATATATATATATATATATATATATATATATATATATATATATATATATATATATATATATATATATATATATATATAATAAAAGTACGCAAAATTAATCATGTATCTAATTTATATTGTTGAACATATATTTGTAATGTAACGCATGTAAATTTAATGCCTTCCTATACCCTTTACTGACTGAAACCTCTAAAGCATTGTTTTAATTTATCACTGCAAACGAATGAACATTCTATTGGTGTTCATCGGTACTAAATATACAACTCAAAATTCAGGTTCTGTTTTCTGAATTGATGAAACATTTTAATTTTACAATAATTATCAGTGTAAAAATTTAACTGCAAAATGAGTTATTTTTATTATCTTACTATCATATGATTTTTTTAAAATAATAATGATTTTTTAAAAATTCCTTTACCTTCTTAAAATGCTCAAAAATCATAAGTTTAATAACGCATGGGCCTTCATTTTTCTAACATTAATTTAAAAATATCCTACATAGTTTGGATTCTTATCTTTATTTCTCAAGTATTCAAGAAAAATAATTATATCATTTAATTTCATCTAACAAAAAAGAGTCTTTCACTTGTTTTCCAAAACTGTGCATTATTTATGAATATCAATTACTAAATATCAGATTTCTATTTCATTCCTCCGAAATATGACTCTCATTAACAAACTTCATCACCCGGAAAGTGCTATCACTAGAACATCCGACAGAATATTAGTCTTCACACATCATTATTTTATAAACACTAACTTAGAAAAAATCTATTTTATAAATCAAGCACTATCCATCATAAACTGAATAGTACTGTCTATACCTAAAACAAATAGAATACCACTCTTAGAGAAAATTACCCAGTGAAAAGAATAATATAGAAAGACACATTACCACATTTTATAAACTCTGTAAATTATATAATCCCTTTTTCTTTACATTATTCATTATTAGGATGTATTGTATATATTTTACCGTTAAAGTGTATAATTCAGTTATTTCATAGAATAATAGTAGTTTCATGGAGTAAATAAACAAGTCTGTTAAAGTAATTTTATGAAAAATTTCAAATTTTACTTAATTATTCTATGAAATAACTAATCATGAAACGTTAAAGTGAAAAATAAACGATTTCAAAGTTGCATTTAAATTAATTGATCATAAATAAATGAATTCTTTCAAAAAATCCCTTTTGCCGATCATCGATTGAAAAATAATAAGTAAAAGAAAATGATGTATTAAACATAAAATGTTTATTTTTGTCGTTTCAACTGAGATCATGATGATCTATATTACTATTCGCATTGGTTTAAAATATTCATGACATCAGATGACGTTTAATCTATTTCACACATAACTAATTACGTCTTCATATTGAGACAGTATCGTAAATTCGATTTTTTGAACGATTTGCTGCCTACCTTCCATTCGCATTGTTCAAGCGGCAGCAAACAAGTCGAAGTGGAGCCTCGACTGTCTGAGAATAGTATCGAAGTTCATTTTGTTAATAAAACAATTTCTCATATGAAGACCAAAGCATCGTTTTGAGAAACCATTGATTCAAATCTTTAGTACATTGACAATAGAATCGAAGAAAAAACAAATTGAAGAAGACAAAACAAAACATTCTCTTCATTGGCACAGGTGCCGTATAATCCAAGATGCCAAATTCAGAGTTTGGTGGTTTTTTTGGTGGATTTTGTTTTGCATCTGGCAAACTGATTTTTTTATTTTTTCAAAGATACGGAGACCTATAAGAAATGTGCAGAAAATTCTATTTTGGCAACCCAAGTATTATTGTCATCCATCATATCACATAGCGCTAGCCAACATTTTTTTATCACCACATTATTCAGAATTTAACATCCTGGATTAAGCGATATCTATATGTTTTATGGTTTGTTTAAATCAGAAAGGATGATTTAAATTTTTAAAAATTACATTAACTAATAGAAGTTTAGGTTAGGTTAGGTTAGGTTGTGGCAAAAAACTGTTTTGGAGCATTATGCTCATAGGCTTATAGCTCGCATTGAGTAAGATTGAGTTTTTATTTGAAACCTAAACAAAAATTGATGGATTGATGATATTGAAAAAATAAAAGACAACCAAAACGAAATGATAAGCATGGCGTTTGATTGACAAATGAAGGGGAAATAAGCCCGCTTGGAATTACAAAGACGAGAAAAAAAATTAGAATCTATTAATTTGTTTCAAAAAAGAAATTGTTGCGTCAATTTTCTCTTTAGGACTCGTTGACAAATCTAAAATCCAAGAGAAAGAAAGAGCTCCAATTCCAAGTTTTTCATTTAAGGAATTTCTTGCTTGATTATATCGAGGACACGATAGCATTATGTGATCCATGGTTTCTCTTTCTCCACAAGAGCATTTATCCGTTGAAGAAAGTCTGAATTTATGTAATTTAGCATTTGTCGGAAAAGATCTAGTTCTAACTCTAGCTAGCCACACTTCTTCAAGGCGAGAATTAATATAATTGCGGTGAATTTTCGTGATAGAAGACATGTGCGAAAAGTTAGAGGCATATTTACTATTTTTCCATTCGTTGTTATTATAATTGATAAAAATGTTTCTTATATTATGGATAAGGTCTTCAGGTGAAATTGAGTGCAGAATATAACTTTTATTAATGGCCGATTTTGCAAGAGCATCTACTTTTTCGTTCCCAGCAATTCCGGAATGACCTGGAATCCAAACTAATTGAATAGATTCACAAGTCTTAGTTGCATTTTTTAAAGCTGATCCGATGTGTTGAATGATGGTTGGGGAAGAGGTTGAGAGAGTTTTCAAACTGCTTAGACAGGATAAGGAGTCTGATAATATGATATAGTTGGAGGGAGAAATACAGAATTTAGTCACCGCCAGATATAAAGCCAAAGCCTCTGCTGTAAAGATGGAATTAGTGTTATTGATTTGCCCGGAAACAAAGGAGTTATTTCTGCTGTTATAAACAGCGATTCCAAGTTTATTTTCTATTTTAGATGCATCAGTAAATAATAATATGTGATTGGACCATTCAGAAGTACTATGCAGTTCAAAGAGGTCATTGATAGTATTTGTAGGAAGATTTTTAGTCTGAAAAGTATATTTTCTAAGAAATATTTTTAAATTAATATTAACAGATGTAGGTTTTGCAGGAACTCTTAAAATATGTGATTCTTGAATTCCATTTTCTTCAAGCCATTTTTTCACTCGCAAAGATAGAGGAAGAGCGCCAGAGATATGGCTGTATGGCATTGATTCCCACAAACTACCACATGGAGATCTAGTAGAAAGTGCAAGATTTCTAATGTACATCCTTGTAGAGAGAAAGTTCTGTCTTACAGAAAGAGGTAAGACCCCTGCTTCCTTCAGAAGAAGTGGAATAGGTGTCCAGCGAGGGAGACCTGTAGCAATTCTAAGAACTGAGTGATATATCGGATCCAAGATTTTTCGGTCTGATAAACTCGCCGATGTAAATACATGACATCCATAATCGAGGCTACTTGTAATGAAGGACTGAACAATTTGAAGTAAGTGATTAGTTTTTGCTCCCCATCTATTACCTGCAATAGCTTTTAAAACATTAATTTTCTTCTGGATAGATTTTTTTTTCATTAGAAAATTATACTTGAAGGTTAAGTTATTAGTAAAATAGAGGCCCAGAATTTTTATGTGCTTAGACCAAGGGATAGGTAATTGGTTGATAGTTAGTTCAAAATTTACAGGAAATTTTTTGGAAGAGAAATCAATGACTGAACATTTTGAGGAATCAATTTTTAGTTTCCATTCATCACACCATTGTTCAAGTTTTATTATAGCAGTCTGCATTTTCTGCTGTAGACTTTCTTGTGATGTATGAGCAGCCAAAAGGATTCTGTCATCAGCATAAATAAAACACTTAATGTCATTCGAGAGAACTTCGTAAATATCTGACACATAAATCATAAAAAGAAAGGGAGAAAGAACACTGCTTTGAGGAACATTTCTATTAGAGAAAGTGGGTTGAGATAAAGTTCCACGCCATTTCACTTTTAAAACTTCTATCCGATAAAGAATCCAATATCCAATGAGCAGCATTTCCTCTAATATCAAATTGGAGGAGCTTATAAATAAGACCGTCTGGCCACACTGAATCGTAAGCTTGAGATATGTCTACAGTTGCGCATATGATATATTTTCTCTGTGAGCGTAAAGCAATAATATGATGATGAAGCATAGAAAGAACACTATCACAACCTCTATGAGGCATAAATCCATGATGATTTTGATGAAAATATTTGGAAAGGGAGATATGATTTATTAGACGATTTAATATCATGCATTCCATGACCTTACATAGAACACTTGTAAGAGATATTGGGCGATAAGAATTCACTGAAGTAGTATATTTCCCAGGTTTTATTATAGGAATTATGATGGATTTTTCCCAAGACGGGGGAACAATACCGCTTAACCAAGAGTTATTTATGAGTGACAAAAGTGATCGTAAAGCTTTGTTTGATAGACCCTTCAAAATTTTAGCAGATATTAAATCAGGACCAGCTGAAGTATTTTTGCATTTAGAAATCGCCAATTGGAGCTCTGAGAGGGAGAATGCAGAGTTATATTCTAAATCAAAGTTTGAACTTAAATCGAGAGGTAGTACTTCAGTTTCTGATTGACGAGAATAAAATTTGGCAAATAAGTTAGCCTGAACAACAGGGTCCGAAATAATTGAAGTATCGCTAGAAATTAGTAGATGATGAGTTGGTGAGTCAGTAGATCTATTTTTAAGTTTTTTTAGAATAGAATAAATGTCCTTAGATATACCAGCATTTGTTATAGTTTTATCCCAGAAATTTCTGGAAAGGGTTAGAAGGAGCTGATGAAGTTTTGCAGAAGTTCGTTTGTACTGTATCCACAGAGTTTGATTAAGAGAACTTTTCGCTTTCCTCCAAAGTTTTCTTTTTTGACCCAAAAGATAACAACATTCCGATGTCCACCACGGAGGATATGACTTTAACGGAAAGATTTGATTTTTCCTGAATTTATCAAGATTGTTTTTGCATAAAATTTGGAATTGATCTACAGAAACTAGTCCGTTATTAGCAATTTGAGTGTTCATTGAATTGAAAAAGCCAGTCCATAAAATTTCTATTGCGGGAAGTACCTTTCGAATAATCGTTACTGTAGATTTTAACACTTGTTTGAACAGGGACATGGTCACTACCATAACTATCTGAACTGACTGAGAAATTACAAAAAGGAAAAATATCAGGAGATACAAAGTTATAATCGATAAGGGATGGTCTATGGTGGAGTCCGAAATGAGTAGGCTGAGAGGTATTTAAAAGACAAATGTTGCTATCCAATAGTTAATCGAGGAATTCTGAAGATTCGGGAGAGTTTGAATAACTATCAAGCACCGAACTTCGTATATTAAAGTCTAAAATTATTATGAAGGGAGGATGAATATTTGATAAAATGCTATGGAACAAAGAACTTGAAAATTTATCGTGTGGGACGTATACATTTACAAAAGTAAGAGATGATTTGGATATAGTAATTTTTATAGCTAATATTTCTGTATCGTTATCTTCTGAGCGGGGTATATTTAAAACTTGCACATGTAGAGATTTATCAACAGCAAAAAGAAGTCTTTCATCACGGCCATCTTACCTATCTAATCTAACTATTGTTTTATTACAAATTTGAAATGAGTCGGATTTTTTAAGAAACGTTTCTTGAATTGCTAGGACATCGGAAGATTGAAAGTACGGAAGTTTTACATACGGGCGCTTAGATAGAAAGCTTCTTGCATTCCAAGAAATTAAATTGAACATTAAATAAAAAAGAAAAACCTGAACAGTTATTGAAAATCAAAAAAAAAAAAAATGCGCTCGTAGTAAAAGAATATTTTTTTAAAAAAAATTTTGAATGTTTTTTACGACTTCTTCCAGGCTCAATTCTTTCTTTAGTGTTAGGTTCTGCATATTTAATATTGGTTGAGGAGATTTCCTAATAGGTTGTTTGGGAGACATAATTTGCTGATTCATAGAATTTTTTGGACTTATCTTTCTTGACTGGATAGATCTTGTACGACTCTTTCTTGGAGGAGATCTAGAAACTGATCTAGCTGGATTCGAACATGTTCGCAAACATTCTTTCATGAATGAGAACATTTGTTGGATCATTTGATTTTCTCTAACCGGTATCGCAAGTAATTTTGCTTCAAAAATAGAAGCCATCTCAGTCACTGCTTTTTTAACAATATCAGTTATTTCATTTTGATTTGGAACGAAAGGAAGATGACTTTTGGTTACACTGGAGTAACTGATTTTTAAAGATTTATTATAACGCCTTCTCGCTTCAGTAAATGGAAGGTGGTTCATTTTTTTAAATTGTAAGAATTTTTTTCTTCAAGCGTCGTAGGGCAGGAAATGTCATTAGCTGCATGATTTCCCTGACAGTTTATACATTTAGGTGTTTCATTGGCACAGGCAGAGTCTTTATGGAATGTTCCACAGTTTTTACATAGGAAGACTTCTTGTGTACATTTTTTCGTAGGGTGAGTGAATTTATAGCATTTTCCACATTGGTGAACGTTATCAATAAAAGGAGAAATTGGAATGATGGAATAGAATAAGTTAATAGTTTGAGGTAAATGATGTCCAATGACGCTCACTAAAATATTGTCACTCAGTTCTTCAGAATTCTTTTTAGTAAATCTTTGTAAGCTTAATATCGATAAGCCATTTTGCGCAGTTTCTTCAGCAACAAGATATAAAGGTAAATCTACATTTATTTCTTTTATCTTGAAGAAATCTTGGAGAAATGTATTCAGGTTGAAAACTGGAGTTAACCGGTACTCCAAGAATATTGTTTATCTTGCTTATTTCAACAGCAGCATCTGGGTAATTAGTTACGAATAGAAGCTTACCTTGACGGGTGTGTTGAATTTGCATTATTTTCTTGTGATTCTTTACATATTGAATTATTTCTTGCTTTAAATTATAAGGTTTCTTTGGAATAGATGCAGTACCATCAGTGGGAGACAGGAAAATGAAGAACTTAGTAATACCATTTTCCGCAGCTAACTGGATTAGTTGTGGAATGGAATCTTCGAAAGTCAATAATCTTGAAGTGTTTATTTTTGGAATGCGCGAATCGCAATCCGTGTAAATCATTTCAGTCTCTGCTTCAATCATTTTGAATCCATAATAATGAAAAAAAAACTTAAAAAAATTTAATAAATTAAAAATTTAAATAGTAAAAATAAAAGAACAAAAATACTGAAACATTGTCAATCAAACAATAAGCCAAAATCAGACGATAATTTCAACACGAAAAAAGAGAGAAAGAGTCACAGAAAACATTAAATAATGACAAAATATACAGAGTTCAAAAATTAATATATTTCGCAATTTAGAACAATCCGCGATTCAATAGAATTTTTAATTAACACTTGCAATATTTGTAAGCAATCATTTTTAAATCTTACAACAAATGCCTTGCTTAAGCCAACATTAAAAATTTCTTTTTTTCAATTTTTATTATTATTGATATTGATATTATAAATACACTTTAGAAGTTCTACATTTAAAAACAATGAAATGAAACGTAAACGCACGCACCACTGCAAAGTAGCTATAAGCGGTTCAAAACTGACTGAAAATAACTAGTTTAAAGAACTTTCAAGTGCCGTATTTCATACTTTTTACATTCCAGCAATCGTTATTCTAAGAAATATCTCGTTGAATCATATAACACAATAGTTTCATATACTTTAACTGATTTGTCTAGTTATTTTATGAAATCACTTGTTATTCTATGAAATAGCGAATTTCACACTTTAAGGTTAACATACATATGTTGACCATATTCAATATATCCAAAAGAACACAGTTCTGTGAAAAGCTTACAATAAATAGATTAACACAGAATAATTGCATACTTAATTTTAAATTTCTAAAATAGGATACATTGTTCTTAAATCAAACACTCTCCATCATTAACTGGACGGTATTTTTTATCAGTAACTTTATCTCTAACAGAAAATAGTTCTTAGAAGAATACTCACTGAGGAGAATGCTACGGAATGATGTTATTTTACATTGTTTAAATTCTGACATCTCTTGCGTAAAGTAAGTATTTTTCATCAATAGAATCTCTACCATTGTTTATGCCATGAAGTAGAATTACGATTCTGAGATACACTTATGTAGCTTAACACTGAACGTATACCGATATACCAATATATTTGACGATTTTGTGTTTTGTCTAGGATAAATCCAAGTGTCTCATTGAGGATTGCACTCCAAACTGTGGTGTAACAATTTAATACAGAAATTTGTGTTTCATGTAAAAAACTGGTGTTTTTATAACTATACCACCTGCAAAAGTTTTTTTAAGTAATAAATGAAGGAACCTTCTGGTCAAATTGAACTCCTGGTAATTAGTTTTTAGTTTTTCAGTATAACTTAGAAAGACTTCTTCATATTTATCACATTCAAAATTAAAACTGTTTCTTACACAATGAGCTTCTTTTCTTCTTTTAGCTTAACAGATTCCATTATTCTCCAATTTACTGTGTTCTGGAATCAATCAAAACTTAAAATAAAACTAAGACTTAATTGTCACGATATCTCCAATGGGTCCAAAGTCTGCAGTGCCCGCATCTGCTTTCTGGACAGAGAGCTCTGGGGGGAGGGAAGCAAATGTCCCGGGTGAGTGATCAGTCTAACGCAATTTGCCCAGTACTTAGCATGCTTGGTACTCACTTTCATCCACCCATTGTAGGTGTGGAGGCGAAAGTTTCTGGCACATCGGATCATGATCGCTCTCGGTATTGCCGATCTGGTCAGAACAGTGTCGATTCTCTCTTTCTCTCTTGGACCCCTCGCACTTTCTTGCGCAGTTGAGGTTCTTCTCTCTTACGCCGAGCTGCTGGTTCGCAGGGGTTCGACGCTGGGTATATTCGGCTCTTTCTCCTAAATTCTTACCCATTGTAGGTGTGAAAGGTTGAGTCAGTCTTGCCCAGTCCGGCGATGGAACCTGTGATTTGGAAGTGCGGAACACTACCGCTAAAAATCAATCTTGTAATTTCTTTATATTGTAAAATCTAACAATATTACTCAAATCAATTAAATCAAATGAAAAACTATTTTAATAAAATAACATAATTAGAGAAAAAACAAAGGTTTCGTAAAAAAAAAAAAAAAAAACTTTCTTCATTATCACTTTTTTCGACTCGAACATAAAACCAATTACAACAAAATGTATCTTACTTTGGCTTGGCAAGAAGATTCTTCCTTCAAACTGAATTAGCACCCCAAAATTTCTTAAAATAATATCCCTTCCGAAAGGGCTCTCAAGTGCATGGGTCCAGAAAGCTGTAGCACGCGAAAAAGAGCAAACGAAAGCTGTAGTTTGGCGGTTATCTATCTTACTAGCCTACAGAGATTGTTTGAAACAGGGGCGAGATCAAAGGTGCTAAAAAAGTAAGTCAGGTAT
Source organism: Latrodectus hesperus (assembly GCA_037975125.1). Lineage (NCBI taxonomy): Eukaryota > Metazoa > Arthropoda > Arachnida > Araneae > Theridiidae > Latrodectus > Latrodectus hesperus. Next base: position 28,563,896 of record CM075855.1, on the reverse strand, counting down.
AATAATACAAACAAATATTTTGTGAATGCCTAAACAAATTAATACAATAATGTTTTAAAGTTGTTTGTTTTAAACTTTTTACACAGTTTTAATAATTACATTTAAATATATTTAATCAGTAAAATGTTAATTAAGTTTACAAAAATCCAATGTATAACAAACAAAAGGATAATAAAATTCTCTTGAAATTACACGGAATTAAATACGACATCAAAATAGGTAATTTTTCTAAATACTTCTAATACACTGCTGGACAATTGCTAAGGACGGATAACACTATCATCCATAGCAACCACAAAATGAAAGGAAGCAAGATGTGGAAAATTAGAATAAGTGCGGGATATAGTAAGAAGAAGTATGCGTATGCAAATTTCTTTTCCACGTCTGTTCATCACGTGATAGCCCGTTCATAAGAGCTTTAAAGGTTTCGACGCATGTGGACAGTTGTTGTTTCAAGTCAAAGTTTTAAAGGAGAGATTTAATAGACGAACTTAAAATTTTTGGCATGTCTTCCCGACATCACTTAAATGATTTTATGCGTGGCTGAATTATTGGAAAGATCGAAGAAGGGAGAAAAATAACAGATGTCACCAGGGAGTTTGACATCGCTCACAGCGTTGTTTCATGGCTGTGGAAGTCATTTAAAACTACTGGAATGTGCAGTAGGTGACACGGGGGAGGTGGTGTTAGAAGTACGACGCCTGCAGAAGACAAATATATCGTCCTATCAGCAAAAAGGAACAGGAGCACCACAGCTCAGCAGGAGTCAAATCAGTTTCTTGCTGGCTCAGGAAAGCAGATCTCCCGAAAAACTGTTGCCAGATGTTTGAGGGGAGGAGGACTATACGCCCGCAGACCTGTTGTGTGTTACCCATTGACCAGACAACACCGTACTCCCCGTTTGCAATGGTGTTGGGAGCATCGCAATTGGACTGGACTGGACTGGGCATGCGTACTATTTTCAGTTGAGAGTAGGTTCAGTCTGTCATCGGATTGTAGATGCCAATTGATCTGGCGCGAGATTGATATTGCTTATCGTTCAGAAAACATCCAGGAAAGGGACCGATATCCGACATGCAGTGTCATGGTAAGGGCCGGCATCATGATCAATGGCCGCACGCCCCTACATGGTTGCGAATGGGACTATGATGGGCCAATTAATGAAGTTCAACTTCCTCATGTTCGTCTTTTCCGTGGTGCTGTCGGTGATAATTTTTTTAATGAAGGCAACGTAACATGTCATCAAACACTCGCTGTTCAGGATTGTCTAGACAGCAAGGGTATTCAACGCCTCGTATGGCCATCACGTTCTCCAGATCTAAACCCCATTGAAAATGTGTGGGATGCTTTGGGGAGGCAAGTTGCTGGTCGAAACTATCCTCCGACAATCAAGAACACCCTCATCCGTGCACTTCCAGAGGAATGGGATAAATTGCCTCAACAGCTGCTGGATAATGTTGTGCAAAGTATAATATGACGTGTGAAATGTTGCATCACACTCCACGGTGGACATATCCCATACTGATACCTTTCTTCAAGGTGTCTGCTAACTTTTAGATGCATTGTTCCATTTTTCCGTATGCTGCATCAAATGAAAATTTTTTTTCTTTAAGATGCTTCACAGCTTTTGTATTTTCCTGAACAATATTCTTTATTCTAATGCCTAAACAGTGTGGCAACTATATTTTATCCTACTGGGCCTCATGTCTCGCTTAATGTTATGCTATATTGCAATTTGTGATCCGTCCTTCGCAATTGTCCAGCAGTGTATTACATGTTTCAATTTTTATATTTCATCAGATTATTTTATTTAAAGAATCATGTTAATATACTTTAAATTGAATATTTTTATCTTTGCCAGTACTTTTTCAATTATAGGCTTTATATTTCAGTCATTTTTAATGTTAGATTATAAGATAAATTTAAAAATTCTTAATGTCTCTTATTGTCACTTTTTGCGTCGAAAAGCAAGCAAAAATAAACATGCCAAATGATTTAAAAATCAAATGATGCTTATAAAAGTCTGTTATTGTTATCTTTTTACGACGCCAATTTGTTGAATTTTAATTTTACCGTGGTTTCTTTGTAATTTAAATATTATAAAAGGTGGAAAAGCGCAATTTGATAAAAGTGCGTATCAAAACTATTCACAGATATAAACGTGTTTTACAAGAAAAAAAAAAAAAATAAGATTCTAACTTTGCACATTAAATCCGCTAAACTTTGAGTTAATATTCACCTTATTTTACAACCGATGATTTTACACTTCTGAAATTGAAATGCAAATAAAGTAATTTTATTCAGCTATAAACAATTCCAAAAAATGGTTAAGTGTGTGAGAAAATTTTTACTTAGATGACGAATATAATGTAATGTCAAAAAATGGTATCACAGTTTTCATGTCACTTCTAGAAATTTGGATAAAAATAAACTGGCTCTTATGAACTCCAGTGTCTTAATGGGAAATACTATTCTATATCTTAAATTTTGCTGACCGATGGCTGAGTGGTTAGCGTTCCTGACTACTGAGCTGTGGGTCCTGGGTTCGAATCCCGGTTCGGGCATGAATGTTACAGAGAGAACAGAGAAAGAAAGTGTTTCTCTATCCTTTCTTCCGTGATGATATATGAATGTGGCCCGCCCTATAAACGGGTTTGTGGTGGTAAGGTGCGGGTGACGCTACTCGCCTTCGTGACTTGGTTCACAGGTGCCCGCTGAGTAATGACAAATGAGTAGCAGTTTCTGGCCTTGTTGTGGCATAGGGTTCAACCCTCAAGTGCCCGCCGTTGGAAAAAAAATCTTAAATTTTGTTTTCCTTGTTGTTGAATGATACAACATCTGCATGAATATTCCGCATTTGTTCCTCAGCTATTTTGAAAAATAAAGGACTATATATAAAATAAATGCTATTCTTAGCATCACTTGCAAAATTTTCTAAATTGTTTTTTTTTATTTGTTACAATACAAAAGTGATAAGCAAAATATATAATTTATACAAAATTATAATGGAATGACATTTCTAGTATAAAGTTCTAAAGGTGAGAAACTTAAGAAAAATTCTGGTGTTTTATATATTATTTTCGAAGGAAAGTGAAGTTTTCTGATTGTCTGTCATTCATATGGTATTTCTAACTCTTCGAAAAGCTTTTTTAATTGAATTTACTTTTCGAGTGACATTTAATTAAATGAAAATAATTTTTGAAACGATTTTGATTCTTTTCACAAAACATCTGTCGAGAAGGATTGAAAGAAAAATGTCGGCTTCTAGAGCAGAAGTTATTACTTTTCCCTTTCTTACAGATTTTCAAAAACTATCCTTACCATCGTTAACAAAATGGTGTAGACTTGTCTTTTTACAAAAATATAATCACACAAATTCTAAATTTCAAACTGTTTTAGTGCGTTTCTTATTAAATATTTTTCGAAACTTTTCTTTAAAACTTTTTCGAAAGGATTAAATTGATACAGTGTAAGGTACAAAATTAAAATTGATATTTAAGTATTTTATTTATTAATTTAACTTCAGGCGCAAGTGTTTTAAAATTATTTAATAAAAATTTTAATAAAAAATTTAATAAAAAAATTAAATAAAAAAGATAATTTTTCTTTTGATGAAAGATTTTACTAATATTTATTCATTTATATGTATTTAGCAACTAACATGTTATAAACTAAAGTAGTTTTTGTTTATTAAAATATTTACCTAAATTTTATGATTTTAATACTTCTTTTTATCTCAAGTGACTTTTGTTTCATATTTAATTCAAATAAATTGGTTTATCATTATTTTGTTCTCTCATTTCATTTTCTAATCAAGTACACCGGGTAAATTAAGTTCCTGTTTTAAATGCTAAAATTCAAAAAAATTAAATGCAGAAATTGAAACCGTTTGAAAAGTACATTTCACGTTAAAATATAAACTTAGAATGATTAAAAATGTAAATACTTTTTCTATAAGTTGAAGAACAAGTTGTGCTTTAAAGAGTTGTTAAATATTATAGAATTTGATATTCTGATAATTCAAAGAGTAATTCAGTTGAAATCACTGATATATATACGATTGGTTTCAAGGAATATCTATCAATAAAATGTAAATTAAGCATTTAGACTCCATGACAAGAATTTCCATTTTCAACACATTAAAAATTTTTAAATACAAAGAGTTTTTTGATCTTTAATGTAATGCCATTTTTAAGAAAATTATTGTAATAATTTTCTTAAAAATGGAGGAATATAAAGAATGACAAGGGAATTTTTCGTTCATTGTATATTATTTTAAGTGATCTTAGAAAAATAAAATATATTTTAAAAGTCTAGAATCGTCACATTTTAACACAATTGCAAAATATAATTTTATGTATTTAGTTAATGTGAAATGTTAAATATGCAGCACTTTGAGCCACACAAGTCTTTGTTAAATATGCAGCACTTTTAACTGCATGAATCTGATCATTAAATCGCAAAATACAGAAATATTCAGTCTCTGTTAACTGTTGGAAGCAAAGGTGTGGTTCTTTTCTCTTTTTTTCAATTTTACTTCACATTGTAGATGACACTATGTTGTTCTTTTATTGTAAAAAAAGTATTTTGAAGAATTATTTAAGTATAAATAAATAAATTGAATGACAAAAAATTACATAATATGTTTTAGAACAAGGGATATACAGAATACAGAGTAGATAGAAAATTGAATAGAAATGAAATAATAAACCAATTTTTAACAGATCATCTTAAAAGATTTATAATAATGGATTATATTTTATTTTCCCATATTTTTTCTCTTTCACAAAGAATAAAAGTTAAATTTAACAGATTTTTGATGGATGAATTTGTAGTAAAATATTATAGCATAAATTTTATGTATTTCTGATTTACTCTGCTGTGTTTTAAATGTTTGCTGAAAACAATCTTGATTAATTATAACTACCTACTTAAATATTTAAAGAAATCCATTGAATCTTTTGGTATTAGAATTCATTGCTTAGACCAGCATTCCTTAGTAAATAATGTAACGAATTTCTGCAAAATTATATTTTTCTCGTGTTCTACAAATTTTATAATAAAAAATATTCTAAACTGTTATCTATTATAATTAAATGTTCAAACTCTAGTTATGAATTGATGAATTCGTAATGAAAAGTGATTTTTCTTGATTTATTTCATGGCTTTTCAATAATTTTAAATAAATTATCTTGATTAATTATGTTATAACCGTTAAATATATCGATATATTATCTAGTTTTTTTCACAATTATTTCAAGAAAATTTATGACTTGAGAAAAACGAGCGCATTCTATTCTTTTAGGATGTAATGGAATAAAATATTTTAAAATTATTGATAACTACAAGACCATAATTTCATTAATAAAAATTTTTATTTTTAAATTATGAAGATTATTAAGGTTTTAATGTGTTAAATTTTCACATTATTAATGTTATTTCTCCCAGCTTTGTAAATACTTTAATAAAGGTTCAAGCTATAAATATATAAGATGTGTTAATTTTTTTAAATTTTTTTTTCATTAACAGACCATTTTTCTGTCAAGTATGTAAACGTCATCTGTTTCTTTACTAGGCATAAAAGTGTCATAGTTTAGAGCATATAAATAAAGTGCACCAACCAATTTAATCAAAAAACACATGAATGACTATATCAACACTAAAAATGTAACATATATTTGAGTTTGTAAAACTCAAGGTATGCTTATAGAAATCAACCAAAGGCTCCAGTGTGATTTAACCTGTTGCCGAGTTCTAATTGACGTTTGTAAACTATAGTTAGGATGCATTTCCATATCGCTCACATGAATTTACTTCATTAAGAGGAAATTTGTTTGATGCGGTTACAGTTTCGTCCGAAAAGAATCCGAAAAGAAAACTATTTCACACTTTTTTTATATATACTTTAATTGGAATTTTAAACCTATTTGGTTCACAGTACTTTAGCTCCAGTTTATTTTATTTTCCCGGTTTTTCTCATTTATATTCTAGTATGATAAAATGTGCAACTAAACACTAAATATTCTTTTTCTCTCTGCTTCTGTTGTTAAAGAGCAACTTAAGAGCTATAAAATTTAAGCAATTATAAAAATCTTATTTATACGATACTGTCGTTGAGAAAATAAATAGAACATATTATATATTTTTCCTCAATTAGATTGTTGTTGTGTGCCAGCCAGGCTGGCAATATGGGGTGCGCTACTCCACTTTTCCAACTGAACTCTATTTTGGTGTGGAGTCCGACTTCCTCAGTACACACATGCTATAGGTACCCGTTTATAGGGTAAGCAACCATTCACAACCCACTCATACAAGGAAAGGAGAAAGACAGGATAGATAGAGAAAGTACATCCATGCCTGTACCGGGATTCGAACCCAGGACCTCCCTATCCGCAGTCGGACACGCTGACCACTAGACAAGTTGCGCGGCCCTCAATTTGATTAAATGACGAATAATCGTATTTGCATGATTTAAATCGATTGCCAGTGATTATATATTTCAAGCTTCAATGAATAACTATATCGATTCTGCTACTAACATTAAAACACCATTTGCATTAGTTTGCATATTTAATTAAGATATACATTTATATAAAAAAATAAAATTACATCAACTATTGATTACAAAATTAATTATCGTTATCACCACAGTTCATAGCAACTAACGAGATTCGTGACCCGTGATAAAATATCATGGAAATACCTGTCTAGGAATGTATATTTACAAAATAATCACATTTTTAAAAATGATTATTATGGAAATATGGAATTAATGTCAGTGTACAATCCTAAAAAAATTTGAGTGGATTCCACTCAGAAGAAGTGAAATTTCACTCTTTCATTTTCACAAAACTCAACCTATCTTTAAGACTGAAATTCACTCTTATGAAAGATGCAGTGAAATTACTCTTTTTAAGAGGAACAACAATTCTTCTAAAGGGGTAAATTAGATATAAAGAATGAATTTCAATCTTTTATAGAAGTATTGCTGATTTTTTTTATATTGAAATTTAATTCAGAAAATAGATTGATTTCTTTATTTTAAGGAGTTATATATTTTTTGACATATTATAACTATCAAAAAATATATAATTTTTTTATTCAATAATATAACTGCACAATTGAATATGACAGTTGGGTTGATTTTAATAATTATAGAGGTTTTTAAATTAAAATATCAACCAAATTGTTCAACCACTTATTAAATTAATTAAATATATTTAGCTTTTACGTATGTGTGTAGCAGAATAATCTTTCAACAAAAAATTGTCACGCATCTTCAGTTAGCTAAATTATTTATTTTTGACGTTACAGGAGGATAAATACAAATATTAACAATTTATTCTGTTGGAAAAGTTCTGTTGAACTAAATGTTTCAAAATTATGAAAGTTTAAATCGAGTTTACTTTTAACTGGCATGTGCTTCACAATTTTACACACATAAACTCAATTTCAATTAATAAATTTTATTTACACGCATTCTAATAAATATATATTTCTGCTTTAACACTAATTGTATTGAATTTTAAGAATAGTGTATGTACATAAAATCTGGATATTTATTCATATTTCTAATAAGTAGCTAATTTAGAAAAATCTCATAGCCGTATTTTTTCAAGAGATGTGACTTAAATTATCCAAAAAACATTAAATTTCCTTAATTAAACGAATTTAAATCTTTTTTGTTGAAATAATTTTACGGTATGCTTAAACCGTTACATCACATTTAAATTTTAAAGATATGAGTTCTTATATAATTACATTCTTAAAAATTATTTAAGTTTATGTAACTTTTCAGTCTCTTTGATTGCATAATTTAGAAAAGAATAAATTTCTCAAAGTGTGGTCTTCAGCAAATACATATAAATGATCTCAGAATTATCTTTTTAACATCTCTTAATATCTGTGCATTTTTAGTAAATCAGACAAGTTAAAATTCACTAAGCAGTTTTAAAAAGAAATGCAAGTATAAAACATATCAAACTTTTATTAACAAATGATTTATATACATATATTTCAGGTTTATTAATGTGGTACAGGCACATGGTACATTACTAGTGAAAATATTTACAATCAAAATATGATAATTACAATGAACACAGTAAAACACAAATTACAAAATAATTACATTGAACAAATAATAAACCAATAAAATTCACAATACTGTTTGAATATATACAAAAATTTCACTCTTTTCTTAGAAGTGAATACAAACTAAGAACAAATTAAAAATATCTTTTCAATACAATAAACTTCTCGTTTGAAGATAACAGATGAAAATCTGAATGCAAGATGTTTTCAAAGTAATAAAATCTTCCTCCAGGTCATTTGAATTATGGTTTTCTCAATACAAAACTAACAAATATAACGTCATCAATGTTATATTTACGATATGTATTGAAGTAAATAGTCCTCACCAGAATCTATTCAAATTCATAAATTAAACTATCACATTAATTTCCACAAATGCATATAATTAAAGCATATTTTCCCCTAAAGTCTCCCCTTAAACAAAGATACAAGTCTCAACATGCAATAACACTCTATAATATCGATACCATCCATCCTGCATAGATATCAAGGTAATGTTACTTGACATTCAAAGAAGCTTAGTGGGCTCACACAGAAAAAATGCTTATTTGCAAAAACAATCGAAGCACCAAGACTTTTGCGATCATGATGAAATTGAGTATGTAAAAACAACTTAATCGAATAGGCAAATGATCAAAGTTTTCATTGAAACGAACAAGAATTGCGATTATAGAGCGTATTTCAATGTACAGTTCAAAAATTATAAAACCAGTAACAGAGGCAGAAAATCCATCTATTTTTACTGTCATTGTAATTCCGTAAAGAAGCAACTAATGATGCCATTACGACGATATCGATGATCTTACAGACAACTAAATGACTTCAAACATATTGGCATTGTAGGTTTACGTGGAGCTGCACGGTCATACTGAACAACAGATCACCGTCTGCAACGTAGACACTGTCGTTAAAAGATGTTGGCAGCAATGGTTGCTAAAAAGTTCAACAAAATGAAGGTTGTGAAAGACCGAGGAGCATAAATGTGGTGCAAGATAGGATGATTGTTCGTCAGGCCTGAACAATACCAACGATAGCATTGTCGACTAGTTAACGCACTACAGCCTTGTCTATACCCCCCCCCCGAGATAGACTGGTGAGAATCCTATGAAGTGCTGCAGTTATGACTATCATAATAAGAGAAACAAGAATCAGGTTGACACAAAACACAAGTGTAAGTCAGGTTATGTTATGTTCACGAGAAAGAGATACATACATCAACGATGAGATAAACGAGTGGATGATCAGGGATAGATGTAGCCAACGATCACAAACTCATGACTGCCGAGTTTAGAATCAACCAAATAAATGTCATAATTGGAGAAGGAATTCCAAAACAGTTGATAAGGAAAACTGGAATTAATCTTCCAGGATAGCTTGAAAAGTTTCCCATTGATCAGTAGAGAGAAATTGAAGATAAAACTGTTTATGACATCGAGAATAGAATCGTCAAATTCTCTACTCCAAAAGAGGAAATCCAAGCAGTCAAATTTCAGTCACTGGTAAACGAAAGAGCTCATGATGGAAAGAAGCGAAGTTCCAGATTTAAGAATATTCGAAGAAGCTGATTAGAAGAAACTTAGTAAGAGGAAAAAACAAGCCTTCGAACAAGCATACTCGAAATACCAGATGTAAGTCTTAGATATTTGGCAACGAGAGTTCAGATAATTTCTGGGAAACGTGACAATTGTTAATGCTTTTGGCAGTCATTATAATGAGAAAATCCACAGACGACATACTACTAACGTAGTCAAATTAGGCAATGGTGAGTATGCTGAACGCTCAATTGAATCTATCAACGGCCTCTTGAAGTTCCACTTACAGCTGATTCAGTGGCAAATGACTCCTTCCTAACCAACCTGAATTCTCAGTTCAAGAAGTCGAAGTGTTTAAGGAATTTGAAGAACAAGGCATTTGGATAAAATGACATCTATTTGGATGGTTATGCAGAACTTTTCCAAACCAACACATAATGCTTCCTGGGGATCCTGAGCAAATATCTATCTCAAAGAACATTTCCAAGCTGCTGCAAAATTGCCAAGGTGATTCCGTTCCAAAGGAAAGTAAAGACAAATCTCTCCGGATATCTTATAGACCCATCTGCCTTCGGCCAGTACTGGGAAAGATACTGGATAAGATTGTCATAGGGAGACTCAACTTTCACTTCCTTTACCATTAATACCTCAACAAGTAGCGAATTGTATTTTCTCAGGATTAAGAAGAATAACGCACTCAGAACTAGTGAACAGAATTAAATAACAAAAAGACTTTCTCATAACTGATACTTAGCCCAAGATATCAAGAATGCCTTTAATGGCGCAAGCGGGATGATATCTTGGAACTTCTCAGGAAATTATAGACTCCAGCTAACATTTACTAGATGGTCAGGTGCTTCCTTGCGGACAGATACTACCATGATAACGGAAGACAAGTATTCTACAAAATTGTACTTCCACAGGGTTCGAAACTTGGTCCTTTCCTGCAGCTCCTTATTACCAACGAGTTACTGAACAAAGAATGTGGCCAACAAACCCACTGGAAAGCATAAGAAGACGACGTATCAGTACTTTTGTACGCTAAGTTCTACTTTTAATTTACCAAACTTGCCATCAAGTCACTCAAGCTGACTGAGGATTGAACCAGAGAATTCTGACTGACTTTGAGAATACCTAATGTATACCACTTTCGTGGCACACAAATATATCACTAGGAGACCAGATATCTCTCCTTTATTGAGAACAGAATCTCCTACAGTGATGAGCTAAAGCATCCTAGACTCATCTTGGACCACAAGACAAAGAGGGCTCACCGAAATGACATAAAGGACGAAGTGTACAGTCTCCAAAATAAGCTGGCAAGAAACTCCCGAGTCACCAGGGCACTGAAAAAAATTCTGAAGCTCATATAAAGCAGCAAGATTGAGAGCATATTATACGGATATTAGATTTAATATTCCATTACAGCCAGAATCAACGCAAATCTTTAGCAATGTATCGGACTCCTCAAAGTCATTGAGGCACACCGTACGAAAACGATGGATGGTCTACTCGAGAGTCTTGGCATGAGCTCCACTCATTTTCCTGAAAGCGAAAGACTATCTGTGGAACTAGGGTTCTTTACTACAGATTGATGACACTACCTGGAGATCAGATAACGCCTGGACTAAATTCCCCCGCCTAGACCCTCTATAGGCCATACCTCGCGCGCCTTGAGCCAGATCGAGATTACTATACTACGCAGATGGAACAAAACTGAACGACAGGGTTGCGTGGACATACCTCATATACAGAGACAACGAACTTATCAAGACTATCCCTTTTAGACTCAATGACAGTGCTACAGTCTTCGAGGCAAAAGCTACTCCTATCTTGACGACTAATGAAGTTCTCCATCGACCAAGGAATTCACTGCTGCCATGTTCATACCTACCCCCGTTAGGTAATAGTTTCTATTACTTTAAAGAATTTGGGGAAAATTAAATTCATAGACGTTTAGCGTATTTAAATCCTGAATCAATTTTAAGAATTATTGCGTAATTCTATTACAGGAAACTTAACTTTAAAGTGGTCTCATGTAAGTTACGCTTCATATCCGGCAAGTTTTGGGATGATACAATAATTTTTAGTCAATATAAAAATGAAATATTAACACATTTAGAATCTTTCTGAAATGATCGATTTGTTTTACAGAGCACTTATTATAATTTTTCAAACATGCTGCGCAGGAGGAATTAATTAACTTTTATATTATTTTACTTCTTATAATTGAATGTGTGTGTGTGCTTATATTGACTTCAACTTCCCCCGAGAAGTGTATCGCGGATGTACATCGCAACTTCCGCAATACAATCCAAATAGGTGAGCTCATGAAATTTAGAAAGCTTCTCGGCTCAGTTAAAGCAGAGTCTCTTTTAAATCAAACTGAGAAACGGAATTGTGATTCAATTTTTCAATACATATTTAAATTCTAGATATTAAAATGATTAAATTTCGTAAACATTTGGGGGAATAGAACTCATTTTATATTGTTAATGTAATTCAGATCATATTGAAAAGAACGTTACTTTTTTATTAATTTCCTGCATGCTTATATGCTGAGTATAATTAACTATAATTTTACAATAATTATTTTATTTGCATATATCATTAATTCGCATTTAATGTTAACCACAAAACTTGCCGAATGTTCGTACTTACGTTTCCAGAAGTGCTAGCGAAACTACATTTTGTAAAATTTATCATTTATATTTGTAAGTAAAAACTGATTATTTTAACCGCTTTAACTATGCAAATTAATCCTATAGGGATGTGATTATATAAGATTAGCTTAATGCATTAAGCTAAGTATTATTTAAGTATCTTTAAATATATATTATTTAACCAAAAGGTACCTTTGATGGGGGATAGAAATTTACTTTTCAAATTTCAAAGCCAAACATTTGTTTTTGAATATAAACATAGCATGTTTTAACCAATTATAATAATACGAGAAATATTTAAACACGATTTTAACATTAATATTAATCAAATTAACTATTTTTATCATTGGCTGGCATTTTGCATTCTTTCACCCAGGAAAGAGAAATTTAAAAAATATAGCTCACATTCTTATATTTTAAAAGTATTTACTTATTTTAATTTTATAGAAATTTAATGTTTTGGAACTGCAAACCTTCCAAACATAAATGTTATGCTGTATAATCCTAAAATATGCCTGTGTGGCAATAACGAATTGATAATATACACTTTATTAAGCAAATGATATCTGGAGACATCTTATGACCTTGGTTTCAAGTGGACACACACAACACGTGTACATAAATGAGAAATACATAATTAAGTGCATAATTACTGCAAACTTTCTTATGCTACTTAAGAGTTATTGTTCCAGAAACGCCTTCAAAATTTTCCTTTGCTTCCTGGAAGACTGCAAGCGAAAATTGGTGGCACAAAAGCAAAATAAGAACGTTCAAAAATTTTCTGGGGTATACCAATGACGGGGACAGAATGGTATAAAGATTGGAACCAGTTGAGGCTAAGAAGATTTTTGCCTAATGTTTTTGCCTGGGCTTATGATCCTGAGAAGTGTTCCGTAACGATCGAAAACAAAAGATTTGAGAAATTACCGGGTGAATGACCTCAAATGATTTATTGACGATAATTTTATAAAGGTCTCTGCATTTTATAGATGTGACACTCCGAACAGCTATCAATCTCTCGAGATGTAAGTATCAAGTTTGATTCTCGAAAATAGCATCTGCAATCTTCGCAAAATTTGCCGAGAGCTTCTCGAATTATCTGAATCCTGGTGTGATTGGATTTGTTAAACTTCATGTGCAGATCTTCCTCTGTTTACGATACACCGATTGTCTTGTTATTCCAGAAGAAATATTCCTGGGATTGTAGAACTCAGTTTTTCTGGAATTCACAAGTTTAAAGATGTATCGACATTGTAAATATTCTTTGCATTTATTCATGGCTTTAGAAATTAATAGAGATTTAACAACTAAAGTGGGCATGATTCTCACCAGCCCAGCCTACCTTTCATCTCAGCTCTTATCATTCTGAGTACGTTACAATGTAGGATAACGAAGAAGTCAAGGTACCACAAACCAGTGGCTGACCACAAGAATCGGTGAGCGGGTCCGCCATGTGCTATGAATTTCAACGCAAATTTAATATTACATACGGGTAACATTTTCCTTCACATACGGAGTTAATCGCATTTTCTGAAGACGATTTCAGTTTCTGAAAGAACAAAGTAACCCCTCAAGAGCAACTGCAATAAAATCATAGGTCCTTTCCCCACCATGTGCCAGAAAATCATGTTATTATCTCGGAGAAATTTGCCAAATCCCAAGTTAGGAACCTGAATAAAAAACCAAGTGACTTAAATTTCCACAAGATCAAATCTAAACAGTCTAGTCTCAAACACACTCCTCGTATAAAGGAATTACGATAGATTTCAGTTCTACCTTCCATACACTCGGATACTGATGAAAAGAATTCAATTTATTTAATGCTTTAAATAATTATTTGGAAGAATCAGAGGGTTCAGGTGCCGATTCATGCAAGTTATCTACCTAACAGCACAGAGAAAAATTTCTTACGGTTCCTTAATTTGGGCTGGCGTCATGACAGCTAGAGAAGAAAATCTGGTCAGTATTCAGCGTTGCTTTACGATCCTCATTGCAAGTAGTTTTAAAACCACTTCTACCATAGCCCTGTGAAACCTAGGACTTCCATCTTTCCATCTAAAATGCAATATTGTTGCATTGAAGACCACAATTCCACAGCTACAGCACAAGCATATGATACACAATTACCATCTCCACAGTAGATTTTCATTAAAAATTCACAGTAAAAACTCCATCCAACTAAGTACAACTGATAAAAACATTTTCAATATTCCCTTCATAAAGTCAAGAATCGCCGTCTCAATCGCAAACCACATAGTACGACTCCTATATAGACGGTTCTAAATAGAAATTAAGACGGAAAGCAATAGTCATTAACTCCAATCTTGTCATCCACAAGGAAAAATAAGGCTTTAAAAATTATATTTCATGCATAGGTTTCACTCTTCACCAGGTCAGAGCTTGCACACAGATAAGCATTTAGTTTTCAAGGAAAATATGGACTATCTGTGCACTTCTGCTTTTCAAACTCACCCACAAGTCCTAGTTAATCTTATTACAACAAACACTATCCTAAACTGCTAACAGGATTCTATTAAGCTGGATTAAACCTGATCAGGGTACAACAGAAATTAGAGACTATGCGTTTGAAAAGGAAGCCTAAAGCGATTCTTCAACTATTCACATACCATTATCAAAATCTAGCTTAAAAACATTCTCACTAGACGTATCCTACAACATTGACAAATTCAATGTCACGTAGCTACGGAAGGAAGCCTCACATGGAAACTCCTCCCAGCATTCTCGCATAAGACACTATATAAGAACACCGATATAACTCAACTGTTTTGACTAAGGATGGATCTACACCAACATATTTCCACAAAATTAAAAAGCTCCCTCACCTAGCCATGTCTGGAGAAATCAGAGCTGCAAGTCACTATAGGCAGCAGTTCGCACTTGCAACAGTCTTCCACAAAGAAAATTTTAAAGCTATCTGGTAAAACTATCTGTGTGTGTGTGCTTGGGTGATTTAGGGCTTCCATCTTTTTGACACGCGATTACGCCACATTACCTACGAAAGCCATTTGCGAGGTGGATCCCAAAAAGCATTACAACGGCTTTCATCTATTGTTCTCTGATTACATAGTGTCAAACAGCATTTACTGCTTCTCATTCAAAACAGTGTTTTGTAAATACAAAATGAGGTCTCGCTTATAGATCAATTGAAAACTGATCCATGATATTAAAAATTTCTTTTGTTACAAAGTCATTACTTATTGAACTCACTTTTATTTGATATTCTACAAATTTTGTATTAGCATGTGGTGAAAGACGAAAACATAATAGCCTCGAAATGAAAGAAACATTACATTTAGAAAAATCGAAGCATAGTAAAAATATTGTTTCTTCGAAGGAGGCAGTAGAGAAATGAAAAAAGGGGTGATTTGATTTCTCAACTACCAAGGGTTGATCATAGATCAAATTTTAACAAAAGAACAATCGAACCACAAATTGTTTTTTTGAACAAGAAGAATCTTTACAGGTCACAATGTAACACTTAAAACAATTACATCACTCATGGCAACATAGGCTGCTCTGCGACGGCCACTACTGATTATGACCTAACTTTTGAAGAGATTTTCTCCGTGGCAAAAAATAGAGATTGGAAAGTCTGGCTTTCTCCTCCAGCCCTTTCCTGGTACTGTAGGTCAAAACCAGGAGGGGCATTACATTTTGAGGCTGGTAGACAGGATCAAACGGCTATCACAAGACTTTTCAGTGGGCACCTGAAATGCATGTCCTTTGAATCCGGCCGTAAAGTCTTTGCAACGAGCCCCAAGTGCCATCTGCTGCCGGCTTCCCCGCATCATATTCTCGATTGCTTGGTGCTCACTTTGGAGGATGTTCGCAACAGCCCTCTCCTGGTGCTTGACCTGGCGCTAGTGAGTGTCTTTTCCTGGCGCAAAATCCAAAAAGGAAATAATGCGCCGAGCGAAAGTTTAAAAATTTTTTGAAATCAGAATAAAATATCCATTATAAAATTGGCAAACAAGTTTATTGCAGTAAAAGACTGAAAATTTGAATCTTATTAAAAATTTTTTTTTGGAGTAAAGAGAATGCGTTATAAGCAGTGCAAAATTCTGATAGTCCTTAAGAAAGCAAAGAGATTGTAGCTGCCGCTAGATCCTGAAGGATTGGACACAACACAACAAACATCACTCATGAGCAGCTTTATAGAGAATTCAAATTTAGTTTTATTACTTTTAAATTACAAACGTAGTATCAAAAGTTCGAAAAGGAAACATAGTTAGCTTTATGATCTTAATTTACCCCAAAGCAAATATGAATGTATCTTTTATTTCATTCCAAGTATCTGTTCTCAATTCTACCACGGATAAATATTGACAAGAAAACCAGAAAAATAATTTATATTAATAACCACAAACTATTACATTAATATTTAACTTTTCGATAATGCAAATATACACTAATTTCTCGAAAGTTTTAGCTTTTATCGTAAAATAATAAATATGCCGTTTAAATATTCAAGTCAATGTTTAAATATGTTGAATTTTTGTTTAGGAAGACATTTACTTTTAGAGTTATCTTTGAAATAAATCTTATTTCTTAACAAATTTCAATTTTTATAAGCAAATTAAAAACGAAAAGACAACGAAAGCAACAAATTAAAAACGAAAAGAGATTTCAAAAATCCTCATATAAAACCTATTTATCTGTGTGTGTATTTGCGTGTACGAATATAGGATTTTTCAAAATAATTATGTTTAGATTATCACAATATTTATCGATTATTTCAATCTATGGAATGCTTTGAATAATTATAAAATAGCTAAACTTGGTCGCAATTTATCATTTTATAAAGCAAATGCAAACTAATATCAGAATTCTTGAACGTGGCTCTATGGTTATCTTTCAAGCAAGAAAGTTAATTGATCATCCTGGCGATCCTACAAACATAGACTTTAGATGGGTATTAAACTCTATGAGCTTCTGAAATGGATATTAACCATTTGATTGTCAGATAAGACGATAATATTGGATTCATTCTAAAAATTACAACAGAATTACAAACATCTTCAGAATTCTTTATGTCCTTTGATATGTGTGTGCGCGCGAGCTTTTGTTTTTACTTAAATAAGCATAATTGTTAAAGTGAGTACATCAATGCTTAAAGATCGAGTTTAAAATAAAATGGATTTATTTTCCTTCCCATTGTAAAAATAAATGGTAAACAGAAGTTTAACATAAGGCCACATATTTAAATTTTTCAAGCATTTAAAGAGCGTATATGTATATTTAATTAAAATACCCATTAACTTTGACCAAATTTGCAGGTCTAACACCAACGAGGACTTATCCAGAATATGAATAAATGCTTATTTAAAGCATATTAATCTGTCTTGCATTACTAAAGTAAAAAAAAATTTTTCCTTATAATTTGCTTTTAATTAAATTTCAGCAATAAAAAATTTACAATTAACATTTCCAAAAAGTTTGTTCTGAGGAATACACATCAGAATTTAAGCTTGAAAATGACAGTATGCTTATGTGATATTTTATCTTCTGATTTTCAAGCAGTATTGAAAAATATAAAATCATTTAAAAATATTTAAAAGTAATGCATTTCATGAAATCCCTTTGATTCTAACGTTATCATTTAAAATTTTTCATTTCAAACATGAGCTAAGAAGGGCCTCTATACTAAAACATATTTACCATTAAAATATATATTCTACCATTTAATCAAAAATATTTATGTGTGACTGTATGTGTGTTTTGTGTTAAATAATGTTAGAGATTAAAAAGTGTTCGTGAATGCCATGGCAAAATGAGTTCAAAACGGGATTACCAAGTTTTGTATTCATTCATTTGATATTACTATCACATATCGGGCCCGTTTTTAAATTTTTGTAAGATATCGAAAATGCTTTAATTAATACAAACTTAGAATCCCCGCTTTAAACATCAACATAAATACTTTTGTATTGAATGATAGAATATAAAAACAATTCATCTTCCTATTTCAACTTATGATTTTCAATTTGATGTTTCAACATTGCATTCTACAAGAAATTTCTATAAAACGATGCAGAACATATTTTATAATACTTTATATATTTTTATTTTGCTTTTGTAAATAACATGCGATTTTCTTAATTACTCCAAATTCAATTTCAATATTTTATATTTCTAGTTTAATTTTAAATTAATATTATCTCACAAACATGCATACTGTCATTTTTCTGAGATCAAATTCGCATGATGATTCAGTTTGTAGTTCCTCAGTCTCTTTGCAGTAGAGAGGTAACTAGGTCGGGAGCAACAATTAAGGGGTTCGATTCACAGCTAACACCCAAAACAGGTGGAATTCAAATCCAGTAATTGTTGAGCCGATGGCTAAAAGCAGTTTCAAATACTCAATGTTTGAACAAGTAGTATTTTCCCCAAACACAAATGCACATATAGTGTTTTCTTTATAGTCAAGAATATTCTATACAATATAATAGGGCCATCATTTAAAAATAAAGCAATCCGAAAAGTTCTAGTGTTCTTTAAATTATCAAGTAAATATATTTTCCATATCTTTGATATTTTAATTAAGTACCCAAGACACTATCGAAACAAATTTTATACATACAGAATTTCAGTTTAATGCGTGAATTACGTTATTCAATTATCTATACTTTAAAATTTCTCTCTCAATCTCAGCTTTACCCTTTAATAAAATATTAAATCCTAACTATTTCCTCATATAAAGACAGACTAAGTCTCTATTGAATATAATTTGACACTTTAAATAATTTTTATTTAATTATCCAAATGGGAAGCATAAGCAAGGTACCTATATCTAAAATATCTTGCATTAATTACATAAGTTTAACATGCTAGAAAATTTTCCATAGAAGTTGAAAAGTGTATTTTTTAAATTTAAAAGCGCTTTTCCTGCAGAGTATAACAAATCAAATTTAAAATAATGCTTTGTTTGTTCATCTCAAATTTTTTCCGTGGTTTGAGAACAGCTATTCGGAATGATTTATACGTGAAAATATGAAATTTTTAAAACCCCTCCTTTTTATTTCAAATATAAAATCATTAATTGTAATTAATATTTGAACATAATTCGAACTCTCTGCAATGCTGCTTATACCGTCGTCGAAAATAAACAGTAGTTGACAAATGATATTTTCCATGGTAAGAAAAAATGAATTCTTGCAAGTACAAGAAACTTACAGAAACTTCATTGATATTTGAATTAAAAAGTGATAATTATCGAATTGACGATTTCTACGTTTTATTTTTTAATATTAGTTACCATTTTATAAGAAAAACATTCCTTTTGAATTCATTTTTTAAAATTTTCAACATTTGGTTGACGACATTTGCAAATGAAAATTGCCAACTATGGCTTGGCACAATGTGCCTAAGCAAAATGTAATACAATAAGCCAGAAGCAGTTGAAAAAACGCCCTAAGGTATTGAAAATCAAGTTGTAAAAATGGTCATTTCTCATTCAATTCTAGTTTATGGTTTAGTTTGACACTCAGTGGTTATTCTAATTGGACTAGGACTTACGGTTTAAAGTGCATTCCGAACTGCTACAAACATCTATGCTCATATTGGGATTCGAACCCATGAACTGTTGAACCGAATGCAAGAGCGCACAACATTCGGCTGCCAGCTCGGCTTCGAATTCACGAGACTTATTTTTTGATTGAGAAGGAAAACTGAGTGAATGTTTACTCTGGACCTTGAATTTACCAGTTATAGAAAAACTAAAGGTTGAAATTTGTGATTTTTAAAATACTGGATATCTGTGTGTGTGCCGGAACTACAGAACTAAATAAAGAAACATTCTTCACATTTGTACAACTGGAGCTACCAACATGTTTTTCCAGAACTTAGGAGTCGTTGCAAAGAAAAAATTTTAGAAACACTTCTGTCTACACACAAATATATATCGTGAGCTTTTGATTAGAAATGTCAGTATGTTTGAAGATCTTAAGTGATTCTTGAGTGATCTTAAGATAAAGTAAAAGAGTGATATTGGAATTGTGTGCTAAACTTTGCCGACTGAAGATACAAGCGAATTAAACATTACGCACCAGATATTTCTTCAGGAAGGAACAGTTTTGCATTGAAGGGATTTTTCGAGAAAAATATTGCTTTCAACGACTGTTGCGCACGTGTTTTCGCTTATCCCAGTGCATCGTCAATTGGAAGCGCATTGGACAGTAAAGAAAGCTGAAAGGAGTTCATTCGCAACTGAAAGGACTTTACTTTCTTATTCAGTTTATTTTTAAATAACCAATATACGAGATCTCATTTCAAAATGCAAAACAGTGTTTTAAACAGATCAAACTAGCCTGAATAGACTAAATCTTCTTGAGAGACTGTCACCCGAACACACAGTGCATTTCCAACGGATCCCTTCACACGTGGGAGCAGAGGGGAATGAAAGAGTGGATTTCTTGGCCAGATTGGCGTCAGAGGAGGGAGTAAACCCAGGAGGAGAGCTCACATCTAGTGAGATTCCTTCCCTGGCAAAAATTTAATTCAATAAGCTCATGAAAATTCCTGCCAACCATCCATGCTACTTCGCCAAAAGACCGGGTGAGATCTTCAATATGAGATCAAAATCTTATCAAACTGATAATCCCGCTATCTGAGTGGGAACACGAGAGGAATCACCTTTCAGCAGGGGCAAAGAACATTTTCAGACTTTCGTTGGTGTTCCGTCAATATGGCCTCCCCTGGACACATCTTATCCTGCCTAAATTTTAAAAAAGACGATGTCCTTCGGGACCCATCACATTTTTTAGACAAATTAGATTTTTAATTTTATGGGGGTTGTCTAGCCTAGCTAGAGAACCTGAGATATAAGTAACAACAAAAAATGTAAGTATAATTACCTTTTCACAATGAAATCTGTTTGCAATGGGTGCCAGGGCATTGTGATATTGATGGCAATGAGCGTGCAGATTGGCTTGCCAAATCTGGATGTGACTTGACCCAAGAAGACAGGCCTATAAGCTTTTCTGCTGCACGTAGTGCTATTAATCTACGTATTAAAAAATCAATTAGGACAGCCTGGGAGGCAGTTGCTGTTGTCAAGAGATTGGAGACGGTTGTCAGATGCAATACGATCCCCAACAGCCTGCCGCGTGGATTGGCGGTTGCCACCTTCAGGATGGCGACGGGTCACCACTACCTCCAGAGGCATCTCCACAGGATTGCCGATACTCCCCTCTGCTCTACAGGCTAGGGTTCAGCCGAACACCTGGCTTGCTGTGATGCTCTGGAACAGGCCGAGGACGACTTGCATGGGCGGACTGGACTCTACTGGGAGGCACGGCGCCAAATGGCCCATCGGCCACGGGCGGGCGTTGCATGAAGACCTTTTCACACTAAAATTTTCCCCCGAGTCAGGTACACGTTTTCCATTAGAAATCTTTACTCCATGTTTTTGTAATACAACATAAAATTTGGTTAAAATATTTGAAAAGAATACAACCAGCAATATTATAAAAACATTTTAAAGTTATAAAAATAATTTACTGATTTAGTACAAACTTCTCTCTACATCAATAAAATAACTGTTTTAAGAAATGTATCGACAAGTTATCTCAATTTAATTTGGTAAATTAAACCACGTTATATATTTTCTACAGTGAAAAACATTTTTAAATGTTCCTTATTATTGTTACATATACATTCAGTACAGAATATAAATTTTTAATATTTTCTTTAAATAAACTGCAATGTAATGCAGTTGAAATCCACTTTATGTAATATGCATGTAGTTGCTACTTTCTTTCAGACAGTTGTGTGAAAAATATCAGTGAAAGAATAAAATTTAGTTTCAATCCGATTTACAGAATTCATTTGTTTCGATATTAAAACAGTTGAAATTATTTAAAAAATCTGCGATTCCTCACCATTTTTTTGTTTCTCTATATGGGAAAATAACACGATGTTAAAAGAAATCAACTTTCAAATAAGCAATGATCATTCATTTTGACCTAATAATTATATGTAAAACACCTATGAATTAGTCAGGATGTTTTTTGCAAAAATGTAATATATATTTTAGACATTAAAACTTATATTAAAATATTCCCATAGTGCATGTGTAATATACTTTTATCCGTGATAAAATGCTCAGATTATTTTTTTGCTTTTCAATTTTAATTCCATAATCATGAATATTTTCCATGAAGGTATTGCATAAATAATTAAATCATACATATTTGAAAAATGTAAAGAGCATCTGGAATATTTTTACATTGAAAATATTGATTTACTACTAAAATTTGTCTTATTTCAAAAACTGCTCACAAAAGTGTAAAAACTAATAGATTTATTAGGCGTAAAATGGTTCACGATGTATTGCAGTTAATAACATTAAGATTTGGAAGCTTTACATAAGATTTTTTACAAGTTTCAGGCTGCTGTTTCTATTCCTGTCGTTGAAATTATTGATATTTATCCGAATTTTAGAAAGGAATACAATGTTTCACAATAAATACTTCAATACATCACATTTTTAATCTTTAGGAAATATATTTGAGAAAACACGGCTTTAGGATTTTCATAGATGCTTGAATCCTCTGAATTGACTCATTCATTGCAACTCCATTCTGAAATTTTAGTATCTATCTACATTGAGAACTATCTTAATTTTCAGAAGTATATAAATCAAAGTTCGCGATAACAAACGCTATTCAATATTAATAAAGTTCATTAACAAATTTCGGAAGATTAACACCAAATTTAGAAATTATTTATGCTTTTTCAAATTGCTATTTTAAAATTGTTAATAGTTAATGTTATTTTGGTTAATAATTAATGTTTAGTATTAGTAAAGTTATTAAAAATGTGACGTCACAATTTTTTAGATTCACTTTTTGAAAGTTTAATATCAATGCATTTCAGAAAATTATGTTGTATTTATAAGCACATTTCAACGAAAAAACTGATATTACATTTTTAAAAAAGCATAAATAATTTAAAGTTCCTGATTAAGCATAAAAATTTAGTAATTTGAGAATAGTATTTCGAAAATTTTTAAGACAAATACACATTGCTGCCATCTATTATTTTCAAAATTGTAGCAAGATTATTTCAACATTTTAACGCACATTTAAAACGAATCATAAGAAATGCAATTGCTTGAAGTTATGCAATTGAAATTATGCAATTGCTTGAAGAATTGAAATTATGCAATTGCTTGAAGAGCATACAACAGTATCGACAGTATTAACAGTATCAACATATCATATTTCATGAAGGATTGAAATTGTGGTGTAAAGAAACAGATGATGGAAAATATAAGCAAATTTTTCTACTTTTTTCCTAAATATTTAACATTTTTTGAAATTTTATACACGATTTAACATGAATCATTCTGTTTTTAAAATTTAACAATTTCAGTTCATATTTGAATGCAAAAGATTTCCTTAAACATGCTGAGTACAAACTTTAAATTACAAAATTAAAAGAATAGAAATCTCATTTTTTTTGTCACAAAATTAAGATTTCAGTATACTTTGAGAAACTTTACACAAAAATATTTCTCATTTTTATCAAATTGGCATAAACTGTCTAACATAGCACAATGAGGCTTCTTTCATTCTAGTTATTTAAGTTATATGCATTTTCATAATAAATGTACAATAAAGTCTGAAAGACAAACTTCCTAAATGTAATAAGTTATAAAGCTTTGAAAAAATTAATTTCATCTACTGGAAAGCGCATTTTTATGTGAGCATTCTATCCTTTTCAATTTCATATTTAATGTATTTAACATAATCTCTATTGGACTTCTGAACCAGGTGGAAAAATTGATTCCAAGATTTCAAAGGACAACTTCCAATTTACGCTTTTAATATAAGAGTGATGTGTGTAGAAAACCAGTACTGAAAGATTACACCAGTTCACTTAAGGGGTTTCTAGTACAAAATAACTGCTGTCATGTTTGAGTACTCTTCCCGATTGATCCCTCTCATTCGCCTACCCAAGTGGGTGGAACTTGCTCAGCCCACTCCGGCTGAGAGACGGTCGTTGAACTTCCACAGGGACATTTAATAATTGGGGTGGACCTGGAGGAGATTGAACTTGCTGTGGCCGAAGGACAATCGGCTGATGGCTCAAAATAAAAGATGCGAGCTTTAGACAGTTGACCGCCACTCCTTCTCCCTGTTCAATAAAAAATATATATTTAAATACCCATATGACATTTCTCTATCCAAATGAGTACATTAAACATACGCTTTACGCATAACATTTCAGTGTAATGTAATCGATGCAGCCGCTTAGTGAAGGGAGACAAGAGGCCCTATCATGCCTTGAATTGGTGTCTCCTGAATTCCAAATGAATGCCGTAATTATACAAGTTTAGACATTCAAAACAAATTCTCAATACTACCAAATTTTGCTCTATCATTAACTAAAACAAATTTAGAAATTTTTGTGAAAGTCAAGTGATGAATTGTTTTGTATTTAATGCGCAGTCACAATATTTTTTCAATAACTTTAAAATAAAAATGACAGGAAAATATTCAATTGTGTTTTTAAAATGTAATAAAGAAAATATCAAATACCTTTTACCGATGACACAATGACTAAATATTTTAATGATTAAAATTTGAAGTTTTACACCTATCAGTTTCTCTCAGCAAACCAAACAGTTATTTATAAAACTAAGCATTTTATGGATTTGAATGACATTTAAAATATTGAAACATTTCATTTACCAAATTTGATTTAAAGCAAATAAATTTTTATGTCTTACTAAAATAAATATATAAATCTTACTGAATCTGGGTGGCTGCACTGTGATGGGTTAAATTCTGCCATATATCAGCAACACATTTGTCTTTGAAATCAAATTATCTAAAATAAAAAAATAACATTAACAAAACATTTTTCAAAAACAATTTTATGCAGTGAAAATTATTTACCGAGTTAAATTGTACACGTTTTGCAATAATTATGCCTGCAATATTTCTTAAGCCAGGTTTCTATAAGAATGAATGGCACTAAAATTTATGCGTGCAATAAAAACATGCAACTCCAAGCAGAGGATGCTTCATATAAATAAAACTATCAACTCACAATTTCATTTGACTCTTGGCAAAGCTTTACATTTGACATTAACTCGTTTAATTCTTTAATTTTCTTCCGTCATTCTAAATTATAAAAATAGCTATGTTCAACTCCTCACTTATTATTAAAATTTAGAATTATGGAGCCCCAATTTATTACCACTAAGGTAAATGTCCTCCAAGGCCATTTCAAATTATAAAAATGCAAAGATTTTTTAAATAAAGGGGAGGAACACTGACTTATTTTTCTCATTTTTAAAATTTTATTCACTGAATTAAGGTTAAATTTTATTAAATCTATTGGGTTTGGTTGTTACTTTAATGACATTTTGCTGGTGCAGGGCTAATTGACCTTAACCTGCAAATTAAATCGGATACTGGGCCATTTAGCATTCATTCCCAGTGTCGGATTCTAATCTGCAAAAGTTTTGAATGCAAGAACGCTAACATCTTCACTTCCAGCTAACTATTAAGTTCATCGAATTAAAGATATCATGACGCTTTAAAACAATGCAGAAGATTCAAGATTAAAAAAGTCAAACATTTCAACATGAACCACTTGGTGTATCATGCTGATATCTTATATATAATATAGTAATACACACATTTGTTATTCATTGTATTCTATTTTTTAAATTCTTAAAAAGAAGGGATTGTACATATTTTCAAATACCACAAAATTTGCAAATATATTCCTTAAAAAATTTGCGATATTTCTTTTAATTAATAAAAACGAGAGCTATTTCTTTGTTCATAATGTTCAAAAAATACATGTACTTGTATATTTTATATACCCGAAAATGTCCATCAAATTTGACACATTTTTAAAAAATCAATATGGAATTTTAACTTTAGATATGGAAAATTTTTGGCACTAAATATATTTAAAGCTTTTATTAACATGAGAAAACCTGGAACCAGGGGGTATGCGTACCCCTCTGGGGCTTGAGCTAGCCACCAGGCGCGTCAGTAGGTGGTGGATAAATGAACGTCCTGTAGGAATGACAGGATAGCCTTGAATATTGAATAAGAGGCCGCGAACCAGCTCCCGTAAACCCTGGAGTTATGCGTTCCATGCCTAGGGCTAATTGGCACCGCGATATTGGTGTCTTAACGGAGCCTCTAGTTGCCTGGCAAACTTCTAGAGTAATTTGCCTTGCCCAGTATCTCAGGCAATGCTGGGTGGACTTATATTACCTGAGCTTATAAAGTGTTATCTTGTGGCTTAAGAGACACAAGAAATAACAAACCTTTCTGCATCTGCAGGTGATGCCTCTGAAGTAGACCTTGCTGAAAAAGACAAGGGAACTCAGAGGCAGTCTTGTAAAGGGGCAGCAATGAAACCTTCACTTGAGGTAGAAATGACCTCTAAACCATCTTCTGGTGAAAGTCAGGAAGCTATCCCCAGTATGACTGACTCTCTGATCAGA
Source organism: Latrodectus hesperus (assembly GCA_037975125.1). NCBI lineage: Eukaryota > Metazoa > Arthropoda > Arachnida > Araneae > Theridiidae > Latrodectus > Latrodectus hesperus. The sequence continues at coordinate 28,537,113 of CM075855.1, read as the reverse complement.
TGGAACTGTTTCAGCAAGACCTTATCTGCTGGAAATGTCATACGCAAAAGGAAACGGCAGAGCATATCATTTATTAATGCGAGGCTCTTGCCCTCCCTAGATTAACTTCTTTAGGCATCAACTATACTAGAGAGTTACACCTAGACTCCATTAAAGGGTTATCGGACTTTATTAATAAAGTGGGTGACCCGAGCAACTGGAACTAGGGAACATTGGGTTTGGAGTTAATGGTACAAAATGCTGATAAAAGCAGAGGTGCCCAATGACATACAAACCCAATTCTAAGAAGAAGATGAGAAAAATTTACGCGCGCGTCGTTAACATTTTATTCTGTACACTTAAAACTTGCCTTGAAATCAAATTATTTGTTCTCATACCAACATAAAATATATGTCAAGTTGACTTTTAACACATTTTATGTTTAGAAAGATAATCTCATCTTTTAAATTATTTTTCAATTGAATTAAAATATAAATGGAGAGCTTACTTGAATATTATCTGTTTTAATTCATTGTGAATTTTTATTTAGTGTTGGCAATCTGAATTATCTGACAGAAACACATAACATTCACAGAAAGAGGCAAAACTCGTTTGATTGTTAGAAAACGAGAAAAGCTTAGGTTAAAATATTATAAGGAAAAAGAACAATATCTAACTGTATACAAAAACTTGATAAGTCTGATTAGAATTTACTGTCACCAAATCCTCAGAAGTAATCTGAACCCACACAAGTAATATTTAATATTAAGTACTTGAGTAAATGATTAACTAATTGAGAATGTTGAGATGAATGATTCAGAAAAATAAAGATGTTAAAACAGGAAAGCCAGATGGAGGATACATGTAATGTTTTAAAAAAAACTCTAATGTCTTTCAAGTACAGGAAGAGATTTAAAGTGTTAGGTTCACCCAGTAAAAATGAAAAACTAATGTTACTTTAATTAAACTATTTTATCTGATATCCATTAATCGCAGTACAGCCATCGTGTTTCGAGAACCACGACAGCTCCATTAAATTAATATAATTCAGAACTCTATTTGATAGTTTTTTCTTCACTTTCTGAAACTGTCTTACTGGTAGATCAGTTTATTTACATATCTGATGCAAAAGTATAAATTGCTATTTGAGCTCTTTTCTAAAGATTTTAGCACTTTAAATCTTGCAGCGTCAGACATTTATAAGAGGTTGAAGTAAATGTCTTCATGATATTAGTAGTTAAAAGGACAGTTGTTGATTTAAATGATAAATTTGAGTCTTTAGGGAACACATAAGAGTTGGTTTTCTATGCTGACAGTTATCTATGATTATTTTAGCTTCTGTTTGTAAAGTAGAAGACAATATTTGGTGTTCTGTTTTTCAATATTTATTCTGCCTTTGAGAGAGTGATATTCCATTTTATCCTGACTGCAATTATTTCTTTTTATGGAATCTATATAGGACAAAGTATGTTAATTCATGTATGTAAAGCAAAATATTTACGGCATTTAGAAATTTTGAAATGCAAGCTGTAGTTTCATTGCCAGATTGGGTGCATCTTCCACATACAGGATCAGTATTGGCACACGCTTGGGAACCAATGGGAAAAATAAAATCAGTCTATTTAGAAAATTTAAGAGTTTTGAATTTGTGGTGAAAGCTTGCAACTTGTATAATTTGCTTTTAAGGAGTTTTATAATACAGGCGTCTAAAAATAAAGATCATATATTAGGTGGAAATACCTACCTAATCTAATATTCATAAGATTTTTACAACACAAAAACTCCTTCATCACTAACTTTTCTGAAAATTTTGCTACTCCAGCACGTATTATACAGAACAAGAGATTCACTTAATGTTTTATTAACCCCTTTTTTTAATTATTGATTTCCAAAGTATGTTTTGATTCATCTTTAAAATTTTTTCCAGATTGTAATTTGAAATTTTGTTACCAATAGATATTTTAAAATGTTCGTACTAAAAAATCTAATATTGAATTAAAAGTAAAAGGTGGGCTTATTAACATGCATATGATGAATTTACTTCAACCTCGAAAGATTTGGAAATCATAACATTCATAAAAGTTTAGGATCGATAGCACCGTCTTCCGCCGAGGCCTACACTTAAAGGCAGGCTGCGGCTCTGGGTATTTCTAATTTAGGTTTCTACCACGATTCTAGCTGACATCTATATGCTGGAAGCTAACCTCGAAGACAATGAAAACTATTAGTTCCAAACCCAAGGATGAGATCTCTTCTCTTGATGCACATCAGATACTATCGAAAGTTAAAAACATGCAGTTAGGTATCAGCCGACATGTACACTGAGGAACACAAATTACCACCCCGCTCGGCCAACACATAGGGGTTCTGACTGTTCACGAGAAGCAAACAAAGCGGCTACAGCTACTCATGAAGAACTCAGTCGAGGTTGGTTTGTTTGGCTCTCAACGGTCATATTTTGCACACGAGGACTCATTAGACCGGTACCTACGGTGTAAAGTGGATTCCGAACCCCTACAAACATCCATGCCCAAGATGGGATTCGAACCCAAGAACGTTGAACCTAAGGCAAGAGCGCTAACCATTCGGCTGTCAGCTCGGCGAGCTCAATCGAGTGTCGGAAAATTATAGGATAAAGATAAAAGAAAAATACGGACCCATATGTATCTTAGTTTAGGGATACTCGTACTAACCTACAGAATTTGAGCCCCTTTGAGGGGAAAACCAGTTTAAAAAGTGTTACTTAATTCTACACTTATGCTGAATAATTATTTTATAAAATTATTCCCAGTAAATCATTTGATTTGATGTGATTTTACTTGCACGAGAAATTAAAATTTCAATAACTATGCCGAAAATCAAGTATAATCTGAAGCTAAAAATCAGTAAATTATGTAATTTTTAAGTGAAAATGTTGATATTAATGACTGAGAAGGTGCTGAAACAAATTTATATAAATAAAAGATGAGACAACTAAATATTAAAAACTAATTTCTTCAAAATATACAGATTTAAATGTTAAATTTTGCAAAATTAATTTTCCTAGTTAATGTTACTAGTCTTTGAAGCTAAAGAGAGACAAAATAAAAAATTAAAATAGATTCGTTGTGTCTCAGGATTTTGTAACTTTTACACAATTGCATCATTTATAAATAACACTATCTTAACGATTTTAATGACGTAACTATTTCAATATCTGAAAATCTAAATTTTTTGAAATGCTTTGATTGCATTAAGATCACAAATGCAAACTATGAATAACAATATTTCGAAAAGTAATAAACCTTAGAACTTTATTCTTAGGTATATCTGGCTTCACACTTAATTGCAACATGGCGCATCAAATGTAACACAAACTTCTCAATAAATCATTAGCATTAACTGTTCATGCAATATGAATTAGACATTGCCACATGAATTCCAAAATATCTAGAGTAACTAAACTACTTAGGATTTACTTAAATATCTGATTAATATTAGTCAAAGAAAAACTAAGAATATATTTTGAATTGAAAAGAGAATAGTTATGTATATACACAAACCTCAATTTAAATTCTGCGAATTACAAGGTGCCATAAAACAAATAAAACAAAACTAAGCCTTTTGTTTGCAATGTATTTGAACTAGCTTCTGATAAAATTTTAAATTCTGATAAGCTATTGATATTTAATGAAAACTGAAGTATTTTAGAGTAATAACTTAAAAACTAAGAAGTTTAAGAATTTCTTTTATAAAACAACTATAATAAAATGCGTAGCAAACAATTGCGTACGCATATTAACAGCTAAGCATTACATATGGGACTTTAATATTTACTATTCACACGGGAAATGTTGAATACCAAAAAATATATTATATGGAAATAAAATTTTTTATTTACCCTTTTTTTAATATCAGCAGAGCAATAATGAAAGAATGAAACGTACTCAGATTTTTGAAACATACATAGATTTCAAAGCAGTCGGTTTATGCACGAAAATGCAAAAAAATACAAAATTTTGGAAATCTAAAATAAATATCCTATCGAAAGTTATAAAGAAGCATTTGTTCTCTTCAGTTTTTCTTACTCTATTTTCTAAGGTAATAATGTTATACAATATTCTAATTATAGGAGATATCATAAAACAATAAATTTGTATTTCTTAAAACTGTTTAATTTTTTTACAAAGAAAGTTTAAAAAATGTCATTTAGCAACTATATCAACAGCTGTAAATTTAAAACTTCTCAGAAGTTTAAAAGCTTTTACATCTTATGGAGATTTCACTGCTTAAATGCCTAAATGTACAATTCATACTTTTCACTGCATTTAATAAATTATGGTTATAAGAACCAAAAGAACAAAATTCTTTAAAATTGAAAAATTTTCTTTACAGTTTCTGATATTTTAATAGTCAAATATCTAATGGAATTCTGAGTAAATATTGCAAAATTTAAACACGATTGTACATTAATTTACATGAAAAGTATCTAATAAATAGTTAATACCACTTGAAATATTTCAATAATTACAAAATTTTATTCTAAATTACTTTAAAATAATATTTGGATTTTAAATTATACATTCTAATACAATAAGGTTTTCTAAGATTTAATTTATAAAATTATATCAATCAATTAAACGTTGCAAATAATTAAAAAAAAACTTACCATTCAAAATCAACGAAACCGATAAACGATTGATTAAACGTAAGCGTTTATATAAACTTTGTTGAGACTGAGTCACGTGATTTCTAAAGTTATAGTCATTGGAGCTAAAAACTAATGTAAATTTACAGCAGACTTGACATAGTGGTTAACATTCCTTTATTTCTAACAACTGTAAATATTGAATTTGTAAGAGAAAATATTGTATTTAATCCATTTTTCATCTTTCTCAATCACATTTCTAATTCATTGTTCAAACATTAACTAGAGAGAAACAGTGTGTAAAATAATGCAATTTTAGCTTACGATGTACCACATTGATATAATTTGCCAGTTGTTTTATATTTTGAAAAAAACTAAACAAAACTCAAAGCTACGACAGATTACAAGGGGACCTACACTACAACTAATCCTTGAATAACTGGATTTATACAAGCAAATTTTATATGAAGATCATTTCATCATGCTAGATTATTGTTGGGGTTGTTTAATGTTGTGGATATCACCTGGTGCTGTTGGCCAAAGACAGTATGCAGCAGCAGCAGTATAATGGGCCAAACCAAAGTTAACAGTGTCCATGTCCATTTTCATGGAGTTCCAATGCCCCAGAGGCTTCTGTCAACTTCATTTACCACAGGCAGTAATTGGAAGGGTAATTACTTCCTCTTTCAAACTTTGACGGGAACATAGTGAATTTGGAAATCTGCCCCCTGTGCGATGTCCAATATTCTTCCACTAGTGTGGCATGGAAGAAAAGAGGAGGGTGTATTTCAGGTTCAAACTTCTCACCTGACCGTAGGACAAAAAGAAGGAGGCCTTTGTTAATGGGCGGGCATTCAAAACCCGTTGACATTAAGGTACATTCTGGGTCTCTTCCGCTCTTCTATGTATGTAAGCTTTTGTATCTTATTGTTAACATATGTAAAATACATAAAATAATTCCCATTAATAAAGATTCCCAATTATGCAACGTTTTCTTACTGTATTATTATGACTTGGTATTTTACATATTAAAGAAACAATTTCTTGAAAAACAAAGCGTTGAAGTGCCAAATAATACAAAAACAAAATCTTCCTTCACAGTGTTCCTATATATATATATATATATATATATATATATATATATATATATATATATATATATATATATATATATATATATATATATATATATATATATATATATAATAGTACATTTTTATAAAATTAATAATCAAATACTATTTGGAGAATTATACATTTAAAATACCAAATGGAGAATAATGTATTTGTAAAATTAGTCAAAAACCAAATTTAGAATAATAATCAAATACTAGATGGAGAACAATACATTGAAAATACGAAATAGAGTAATCAGTTGGAAAAATGTTCAATGTAGCAATTATATGGTTTAATAGGAACAAAAAGAAATTAGTTTCTTAAATAGCTCATAATAATTTATTATAATTTAGGGTACAATTTGAGCACAACACAGATACATATACAGTCGGTCTAAAAAATGTGTGAGCACCGGTACCCTTTCGAATTTTGTTCACATACGAAAATACGGACCTTTGAAAAGAACGAAAAGAATTTATGTGGCATTCAAATCAAATCCGAGCGAGTTTTTCTTATATCACGTAAAATTAAACGAGGGAACAGTAAACGATTGCAGATTCTGAAATCAAGATATCGCGTATTTGGAAAAAAAATACAAATGTCACAAGCACTGTGTGCGTCCTGTCAAGCCGAATCCGTTGCATCTGAAGAGTTGTGTCTTTCGCCTTGTTCGGAAAATATATTGGTTTAATATGCATTGTGTCCGTAAAAGAATTTCCGAGTTTCAAATTGTAATAGTATCAGCTGTAATCGTTCGACAGTTGTGGTTGAAGGTGACGAATAAAGAATAACTCCAACAGTTTCAAATAAGTGCATGCACGTGTACCGCTACATCATTTTCACAGTTGCAGAGTCATTTATTCAAAATGGCGACTTCTGAGCGTAAAGCGCGTTTTGTGTTCTACAGTTTGCTAAGAGTGATTCGGTAATTGCCATTCAACGTGCGTTCCGATTCAAGTTTAAATGTGATCCCCTATGTGACAGAAATATCCGCCGATGGTATCGACAATTCGAAAATACCGGATGTCTTTGTAAAGGGAAGAACCAAAGTTTCTATAGAGAACGTGGAACGTGTGTCGAAGAATCTTACCATCGTAGTCCGCAGAAATCTGTTCGGAAAGCAAGTCGTGAACTACAGTTGCCAATGACGACAGTCTGGACGATTTTTAAAAAAATTTACACTTGCGTCCATACCGATTACAGTTGGTACAGCAATTAAAGCCAAATGATTGTGCAGTGCGATTTCGTTTTGCATGTGAAGTTCTTGAACGGCACAACGACTTTCTGCATCATGTTGTGTTCAGTGATGGGTTGACGTTTCATACAAGTGGGAAGTTAAATACCCATAATGTTCATATAAGGGGTTCAGAAAATCCTCCTCAACTTGTACAACACGAAAGAGATTCTCCAAAAATAAATGTTTTTTGTGCTGTTTCATGACGACAAGTGTACGGACCATTTTTTTCCATGAAGCTACAGTAACAGGGGTTTCTTATCTCGATATGCTACAACAATGGCTCTTTCCCCAATTAGTAGAAAGAGAACATGCAAACTTTATTTGGCAACAAGATGGAGCCCCTCCTCATTGGAGTCTCTTTGTGCGAGATTGGTTAAACGTCGAAGTCCCTGACCGTTGGATTGGGCGTCACGGTCCAGACGACCGAGTTCTGTTACTTTGGCCGCCTCGTTCACCTGACGTGATGTCAGGTGAACGAGGCCTTGTGATTTCTTCCTTTGGGGCTTCGTAAAAGATCGGGTCTACGTTCCATCCCTACCTCACGATTTACCAACCTTGAAAGGTAGAATTGCACAGGCTGTTGCTTCCATTACTCCGCACTTGCTTTTGAATTTTTTTAAAACTATTAAATTTCTTTCATTTTTTTAAATATTTTTATTTCCAAATTTTGCTTTCTATTTTTCTTAATCTTTGGCTTTAAAAGGAATCCTCATTTCGTTCAAGCTTCATTTTTAGTGACGCACTGGGAAATTGCCACATTTCTTGATGATGGAATTTTTTTTTGTTGTCTCTTCTTGTTTCTCATGGATTTCAATAAAGCAAGTTACAAGAATCTCAAAGCAATTTCACAAGTCTTCAATCGAATGATTTAATCTTTACTTTATTATTACGGAGCTTATGGTTTTCTTTAATTCACGGACAGACGGACCAGCTGATATATATTTTTTTCTCGAATTTACGCGGATGGCAAAACCAACTCACTTTATTCAAGCTTACATTATAAGGAAGACATTTGGAAAGGACATAAAAAAAAAGACCGTATCAATTTAATTGTTTTCTGGAAACAGTTAAAGAAGAATTTCAAGTACGCACATTTCGCATAACGTTACAAAATTTCTTTATTGAAGAATTAACGGAATACATTGATGAACGTATGTATTTAAAACGTTAAATGAATGTTCTTGATTTTTTTCAAGAAATGGCCCAAATCATTTTGAACAGACGCTTGAATCAATTCCACTTTATTGATGGAAGTTTGAATTTTGTTCCCATCGGAAAATGCGGACCTTTGAAAGGAACGAATTGAATTTACGTAGCATTCAAATTATCTTTATTAAATGCTGTTAAAAATGGCATTTTCAGAAAATATTTGACAGATTTTTTCTGGACCTAAAAAGTACTCATGCTTAGAGTTGTATTTGAAAGTTTATATTGTTGTAAAAAAATTAAATACAAAGAGCCACAATCACCAAAAAGAACATTATCACAGAATGGAACTCAGGTTTTGTTTTCTCTCCTAATTGTAAGTGGATTAAATCTTTTTTCCCTTCAGTTCCCTGGAGAATTAAGAACCACTGGTCCTACACTGACTTTAAAATTACGCTATTCCTCACCGGACATGGAAAATTCAATAACTACCTACACCGTTTCCACATTAAAACAGTGACATGTGCATGTGCAATTCCGGGATTGACAACCCATCTCACATTCTTCTTGAATGCCCATCTGTTTCACAAGAAAGGTACGAGCTTAGGAAAGACTTAAATAACAGATGGCCCCTGAGTTTGGGGGACCTAGTGAAGAAAGAGAATTTTGTATTTTTTTTAAAATTTATCCTTGCTTCCTCTAACTCCTTTTTTATTTCTATATCTCTTTTTTTCTCTCTGTCTTCTTTAATTATTATTTTTTTCATCTCATGATTTATTTGGATTTGTCATGTAGTACATTTATTGTACCTTCGGGCCCTGTGTGGTATTCCTTGGTGCATAGGGAGATATTTTTGTTTTCCCAAATAAAAAAAATTAAATACAAAGTTTTGAATTTCTTAGATTGTGTATTTGCAAAAAGTTATTTGAATCAAATATCTAGGAAATAATTTAACATGTCAAATATAAAATCTAAAACAAATTTATAAGTAATATAAAATAAAAAATATTATTATGAAACGTATCATTCACAAATTTTTTGAAGAGTTTATCTATATATAATGAACGAAAGATATATATATAAATGAAAATACTAAAATTCTTTAAGAAAAATTATTGAATGAACAATGCCAAATATTGAGACTATTATAAAAACAATTCAGTCAGCTTCCAAGCAGTCAAATTTTGTAAGATTCAAAATACAATAAATTAAAAGTATTTTTTTCAAAGAATTTATTTTCCTCTATATTGACTATTTTGCTAGATTAATTTCAAATTACTTCACTCCCTGTTTTTTTAAAAAAATGTCACTCATGTTTTGCTAAATCATTTTTTGTTTTCCATTTAGAAATGTTTGTTATATTTCTTAATAACTATTTTATGCAGAACCGTAAAAATGTTTCAGTCATTTTCCAAAATGTCCTTTGAAAAAAAAAAATGGGCTGCGCAATATTTTGTAATGTGCATAACGTTTCTGCTTCTGGAATAGCATGAGTTGAATTCCGGGCTCATGGAGAGAAGTATACGACAAGGGCTCTCGACATTTTGCAGTCACTTCTTATGTGTCCAGATTCAGCCCAGAGATTTGATAGCAGTAATCGTTGGTGGTGTGTCCAATGATTTATGTTTTTGTTTACTTTTCTTCTTTTGCTGGATTCATGAGCACAAGATTAGCATTTGTAACTCTAATAATGCATTACTTTCACTTTTTACCATATTTTTTGTACTTTATTATGCAGACATTTCTCTGTTAATCTTTGCAATACTAAAATTTAAATTTTTTAAATTGCTGAAATAAATGTTTAAATATAATTTTAAAATTTTCAAATTCTTGATTGTTTGTTCATTTTTTAAAGTATTACAGTGATGTTAGAATCGATAAAACGTTTTTCTTCAAAAAAAAAAAAATGAGATAATATGATAATTTTAAGTTTTTCTGATTGCCGACCAATGGCTGAGTGGTTAGCGTTCCTGACTCTTGAGCTGTGGGTCCCGGGTTCGAATCCCGGTTCGGGCATGGATGTTACTATCTCTCTGTGTTTCTCTGTCCTTTCTAGTGTGTTGATGTATGAATGTGGCCCGCCCTATAAACGGGTCTGTGGTGGTATGACGCGGGTAATGCTATTCGCCTCCGTGACTTGGTTCACAGGTGCCCGCTGGGTAACGACAAATGAGTAGCAGTTTCTGGCCTTGTTGTGGCGAAGGGTTAGTCACCCAAGTGCCCGCCGTTATTTAAAAAAAGTTTTTCTGATTAGATAAAAGAGATTTTAATAATTCTTTAAAGTATTTTATTTCTTCATTTAATTTAATGACATTTATTTTTGAACAAACTGGTAAAACTTTATTTTAAAGAAAGACATAAATGTTTTGCTACATTATATTTATTTTCAATATTAAAATTTAACTAAATATTCAATCTTTTATTCCCTTCTATTATCCTCTATCCAACATCCTCTATTATTCGAGAATATACTGGTATTAGTTAATCTGCTTCTTATTGGACACGTAATAAGCTTAGAAACTACGTAATAGACGAGACGATATTACATTAATTCAATCCATCGGAGCGCATCTGGTATTACATTAAAATATTTGTCATCAGTTATGAGATTCTGTTACGTAAGATCAGCTGTCATAAAACTTGTCATTGTATAAAAAATTTAAAAATGCTCCATACGATATCCGCATTTTGTCACAGATGACTTTTAATATTTTTCAGTTCCGCTTTCAACCATTTGTTGTTTGAAGAATTGCTAACTATGAATATCGAAAGATCCATCAGATTGACAACATAAATTAAAATAAATATTTGTAATTCTGCTGGAAAAGAAAATTTATCATCATTATTCTGGATGTTTTCCGTTTGCACTTTAATTACGTCTTAAATTTTGATGATCGGATTTCATCTATGGTAAATTCCCTATATTTAAATAAAAAATACGTTAATAATAAATGCCCTATTTAAATAAATATATCTACATTTTACTCATTTTCTAAAACTTCTTAGGTGACACATTTTGTACATAAATTTTTTTTTGCTTTTGGTGAAGTATTTTAAAACTTTGGAGGTTTGAATACAAATTTTCAATAAAGTAACATTTTATTTGTAATATTTACAAGAAAACTTTTTATGTAAACATCTTGCATAGTTATATAAGTAATCTGTTTCTTTCAGAATTTGTACATTTGATGTTTTCTTTTAATTTTTTCCTCAAGGACACTTATTATTTATTTTTTATTTTCTTCGTAGAAATAATAGTAGAATTTCAATAACGAATAATTACATATATTTAATTTTTTTTATTTATATTATTTAAAAAATGAGAAGCTATGATTAATCCCATATTAAAAAGGCAATCATTTTTGAAGCATTTTATGGGGAAATTTACACATTTTACACCAAAGTTTTAAAACCGTAAATGTTAAAACACAGGAAACTAATTCATAGAAAAAAGGTGAATGTAATGAAAAATGTAATTCCTTTTTTCTTTAATAATGACTCAATATGCAGTTGTTAAGAATGATCCAGGAAGTAAAAAAAATAATAAAAAAAAATTAGAATTATTTACTGCAAAATATTACATATTGAAATAATTTTTCTACTTATTTTACATTTATTTTTAATGGTGTGAATAAAAATCAATCAAGAGAAGCATTTTAAATCAATATTTGAATTATTTTATTTGATTAGGTAAACTTCATATGTGTACTGTAAAAAAGCTCACTTTGTATAATATTTATATTTCATCTCATACAATTTGTATTTTCATTTTATTATATAAAATGTCAGTATATAATACATTTCATGGACAATAAATTGAAAATGTAACGACCAAAATGACTTAATATATTTTACAAAACACACAAATAAGCAATTTGAACTTTTTTTTATATATAATTGTCTAATTTAGAAATTGCTTGCATGTTTTGTCATCATAATGAAAAGTTCTTAATATCTAGTATTGATCCTAACTAAATGTCATCGGGCTACTTGTGGATTGCAAAAAAGTTTATGAAAACAGTAGAAAATTTGAATAAAAATTATGAGAATTATTTCTTAGATTTTTCAAAAATGATAATTTTCGCAGTAAAACAAGAAGAGGCGATGTTAATGGAGAAAAATCAGACGTTCTATACATAACATCACATTTGTTATTTTGATTTTGGTTCGCAGTATTGATAAGAGAATGTCAACAGTAAGTGAAAAAAAAATCAAACTGAGTAATAACAATTGTGAAAGACTAACTGGCTCCTCTCTTCTTACTCTATTCCTATTTCTACTTATTAATGCAGATGTAAACACACGATGACTTTAAGCTACTTTAATTTCATATGCATTTGTCAAGTAGGTAAACGCAAATAACCACAAAATTCCGTATATCTAAGATGAATCATCTTTTAGGCATCCTTTGTGTTCTACACCCTCTCAAAATTCGAATATCCACATTACATACAGTTGTCCAGGGAGTCGCAACAAATGGATAGTCAGAGAAGGACGAGATATTGTGACATCTGATGGACATGTATTAGAAATTATAGGTAATCCTTGAATGTATCCAAAAAGTGTCTGTACGATGGCCTCATATTCATGAGGTGTGTATATATTGGATTACATATTGTACCGAGCTTCACGGGTTCGTGTCGATTGAGAGTTGAATAAAGCAACCACTTAATGAACACAAGACTTTATTCGTAAAAACTTCACTAGATAAACGAAATTCCTACTGTAACAATCACAATTATACAGCTACAATTCGTCAGATATAATAAGAAACAGCTTCTAATCACAGGTCTCAAATACCTCAGACAGAGAACAACTAGCAGTCACAACTAATCGTCTTCACTCACTGACTGTCTTCACAAAACTCTCTTCCATATCGGGCTGCGGTATTTATACCTGACTTGGCGGAGAAATCTACCAATTTCGCCAAGGTTCTGGAAGCTTCTAGGCTATCTCGAAAAATATTGGTCCTAGAGCTTAGGTGATGGATGTTTCCAGAAGTATCGATTTCTCGCCAAGTCGCCAAGAATCTCGCCAACCGTCGCCAAGTCGCCAAGAATCTCGCCAACTATCGCCAAGTCGCCAAATCATTAGGAAATCCGCTTTTAAACTACAACACGTCTAAATACCGCAATTTTTGCCCAAAATGTGAGAATTTCCGATCGGTCTGAGATATTTTAAGACAAATATAATCATTATTTATAAATTTGTAACAATATCATTCTAAGAGATTTTCAACCTTACTAGATGTACTGTAGATATCCATTTATATTTTAGTTTATTCTTTTTTGGTTATCAACTTCTAACAAGATGATAATTCTCGGATTAATCGTTGTTGAATCATTCAATCATACTTTGGGAGGTTACAGTCTCATCTGAACACGTTTTATTTCCAACCAATAGTCGGATATGAGGCCCCTTAGAGTTTCGGTGATCTGTTTTGGTGGAAAGGGAGGGAGATCCATTTCTGAATAAGGAATGGTAAATCCCACTTACCACCAAACCTAATTTTTGTATGTCCATTTCAAAAATTGTTAAGAGGAATAACTCTCATGTATGCTGTCATTTTATATTAGTTTCAAAATACTTTTTGTTTGAATTTTTTTTAATTTTGGTACTTTTTTTCTGCAATAATGCAACAAGTAAATTTTTGAATCCAAAAAAACAGAAACAACATAAAATATTGAATTTATTTATGGATTATTTTTCATAAATTTATTTATTTTAGACTGCATTTTAGAATCTGCTGACATTGAAAATTTTGCATTGACTGTAATTATTGGGTACTTGTCTATTATACCTCCGTTTTTGATAATCGTCGTAACAGAAAAGAAAAAAAATTGCAAATTATTGTCATAAATACTCCATTTGCATCATGTATTGCTTAAAAAGTTTACGTTTTCAAAAGCTGAAGAAAAATAATACAAACGTCTTATTTTTTTATCAAAGTTTTATTATCAACGTTAACGTTTTAATTTCATAAGCAAAATAGTTATCACTTATTGACAAAACTTATTTAAAAGCTAATGTTTATTTCTGACGTAAAATATTTAGCAATCGCATTAATGATCCATTGCATAATGATAGCATAGCATAGCGCAGTGGCAGGACCCCGGACTTCCCTAACATTTACGGGGCCCACTTACGACCCAGCCTTTGGTTTATTTCAAATTACAGTCACATTGGTAGGGCTTGATAACTTGCAAACATCCTAGCACAGTAGGTGTCTGCATCACAGTTCAGTTACATGATTGAGACTAGTTATTACGAAATTTAGTGAAAGTATTATATTAAGAAAAAGTAGGAGTAATTACAGGAAAAGTAAATAAGGAGTTATACAATCTTAAATTAATAACAATTTACATGAATTGACAAAACATTAATGTATCATATTTCTTGAAGTATTAAATTTAACTCTAACAAAATAACTATACTATTATGAACAACATATGTTATATATACAGAATTAAATGAAAGTATAAATATATAGAATTATTATGCAAGCTTAGATGGACTATTTACAAGATTTAATTTTTTTAAACATTTGATTCAATTAACATATTAAGTCATGATGTTATGGAGCACTAATAATTGGTATAAAGTACTCGTGTTCATTATTTCCTTTAAAATTTTGCATGAATGGACAAGACATTAATGTTACATATTACTTGAAGCATTAGTTTTAGCAGTTAAAATAATTACACTATTATGAGCCTCATTAGATAATTGCATAATGATAATGGAATAGTAGTTTTTTGCCCTCGGTCATTTGTGGCCGTAAAAATCCTTTTAACCGACAAAATTATCACCAAGTAATCTTTTTTACCAATTAGTTTCAGCTTTGTTTAGCATTTAGCTTTTCAGTCAAAGTTTGAACAAAAAAATTTGATTCAGCATATATTAAATTTAAAATAACATTTAGAGCCAATAAAATCATCTTATTTATGGTATATTATTTTTGCTTCTCCGTAAAAAACACGCTGTTTCTTTAGTATTAAAAGTATGGTTATAATGGAAAAGAACAACTTATTGCCAAGGTGAGCAAATCAATAAGGATTTAAAAGATGAAATATTCCATTAAAGCAAAATTAAAATATGATTAAAACATCTAAAATTTTTTCATTAAGAAAACAATTAACTGGAATTAATATAACTTGAGAGTTTTTTTTAGATAATTTGATAGTTAAAATATAAATTAAAATATTAAACATTTGTTGACAGAAATTGTTGAAAAATTTAAAAATCATTTATCGTATATTTTATGATTGAATTGTGCTTTGTAAAGTGACATAATATGTTAAATAATTAGTACCTTTTTAATTTTAGATAACGAGGTACAAATGACTGATCTCCTCATCAAACAATTTGGCATTCACCTTACAATCAGAACCAGACATCTCAAGATGTCAGCTCTCTGCAAAAGCTAAATTAGGCGCTGCAAATAATAAAGCAAGTCCAGAATTAAGTTTATTTCAATGCACTAATGTCATAAAAAATGGATTTTGTTTTTATGGTTTTTCAAAAAGTGAAACTTTTCTAAATATATAACAAACATTTTTCGTTAATTTAGCTACACCTTTGGTTATTCAGGTTAGCAGTGCCGCTTTATATACCATATTTCATGACGACAATTTTTTTCATGAAATAACATATTTGTATGAATACCTTTATTTAAAGTCTTTCACTCACTTGAGAAATATCTTATAGTACAAAATAAGGACAAGAGAATTTTGTTACGTATCATGAATATTCTAGTTCTTAATAACCTTTCATATAACCTATAAAAAGAAATAAATTATAAATTATTGGTTATATTTTAAAATAAAAGATTCTAATAAAGTAAAAAAGACAACATATCATCTTTGAAAATATTTTTAAGTACATTAAAATTACTTAATGATATGAAATATTGTGATAACAATATGTGAATATTTTGATCAATTCATGCCTTTAACATAACTCCTGATTCACCAGTTTTAAAACTTAAAGAAAAAAATTGTACTTCAAAGGTTATTTCCTAGTTAAATAGTTTTCTCAGGCATACTATAATATCTGTTTGCATAAAAGCATTACTTTAAATAAACGGGTTTCATTTGGATGCAAGAGTATAAAATGCATGAAAATCTTTAAAAAATGCTTTCGTAATCGTAAAAAAATAGTAAGCATTTAATATTGCATACATATTACTGTAGTAATACAATTACAGGCTTTAGAAAAGCGAAAAATAAAATTAATGACAAGTACCCTTCAGTATAAAATGAGTAATAAGCAATAAAAATGAATTTTATAGAATCATATTTTGATATTCACTGCGTAATAACCTTGAAAGAGAATTTTTTTCACAGAGAGGGTAAAATTCTTCGGTGTTGCTGAAGAGCAAACTTGGAAAACTCCCAAGCACTCACAAGTAGACAGTTTTACAATAACTATCTGTTGTGGCTGCATCAAACATGGGACATTTCCCTCTGAAGTGAGTCATCGATCTTGGCTTCCCGTTGTAAAACGTCACAAAGTTTAGTAGTGTTAAATATATATATATATATATATATATATATATATATATATATATATATATATATATATATATATATATATATATATATATATATATATATATATATATATATATTTATACATAGAAAACCGCTGGCTGCACAGAATGTAATAAATTGAGAATTGAATTTAAATTAAAATGTTGTTCCTTAGCTCACTTAAGACATAAAATAAGTTTAGCTTTGAAATTTCGATTATATCACTTTTGATTACTACAAAATGTAATTATTGCTAATTCATTGTAAAGCTGCTTGTGCTGTAATAGGTTCTTTTCTGGACGCACTGGCTTCATGAACAGAGCTGTGTTGGTTCTCTATGCCTTCTTAAAATTATCTTCTATACCTAATAGCTAGGAACGGAGAAAAGTGTTCTTTTTAGAATCCCATAATGTTCCGAAAAAATTATTATTATTATTGGCTTATTCTCCTTAAAGATCTGATATTTGTGAGATCAACTCCAATAAATTGTTGACAGTTGGAAAGTCAATGACTATCAGGGGATCTAAGGACAAATCCTCCAGGGAAAGTCCGGCGCAGTCTAGAATATGTTTCGGTGAGGCTGGATGGTCACAGCATTTTTTACAAGTGGGATAATTTATTTGTAACATGTTCAAATGATAAACATTTTATATGTCCACTTGAGAATCTGGCCAAGGCAGTCTGAGATTTTTGGTCTCATTTTATTTCCGGAAGAGTTTTAGATGTTCCAGAGTACCATCGGTGTGTGGGTGGAATTGGCCAGATTGAATCTAGTCTAGATTTTTCATTAGAATAAGTGATTATATATATATATATATATATATATATATATATATATATATATATATATATATATATATATATATATATATATATATATATATATAAATGCAAAGTTAGATGTATAACCAAAAGCACAAGAATATATAAAGATATAAATGTAAAGTTAGACATATAACCAAAAGCACAAGAATATATAAAATTTTAAGTTTTAAGTTTAGCAATACATTTAGCGCAAAAGCAGCTGGAATAGTATTACTAAGATATAGTTAATAGTATAATTTATAAAATATGCAATGAATATAATGAAACAAAATACAATGAAAAATGCCAAATGGAAAATAGTACATTGAAAAATTAAATGCCAAAAGTAGAATATCAAATGGAAGACAACACATTGAAATATTAAAGCATTGAAATATTAAATGGAAAACAATATATTGAAATATCAAATGGAAAATAACACATTGAAAAGAATACAATGAAAAGAATTACATTGAAAACACTTTAAAGAAAGATAAATATAAATGGAATAAAGTACCAATATGGCCAGCTTCATCAGGGGGTGTTGACCACATTGGCACAATTATGGCTTTTCTGCAATGGCCCAAGACATAGTCTTAAAAAAGCCATCACACCCCAAAGCCATACCAAAAATTCAAACCAAAGCATCAAACAAGAATAAAAGAAGCAAAACCCAATCCAAAATATGCAAGTAGAATTCAATCCAAAATATACAAGTCAAAATCCAATGCCGCCAAAATACAATGTTGCCAAAATACACTCAATACATAATAATCATTAGATTTAAATCACATCCAATTACATATCCAAATCTGCAAGAACCTCACCAAACACATAAATTAGTGACTAAGTGTAAACACTATCGGCATTTCAAGCTTCTTATAAGACCTTCAAGGCTTGGATGACCCTTCTGTAGTATAAAACTACGCCTTACTTCACTCTTATAAGCAATGCTCTACTAGCCAAATAGTGTTTAATAAATTTAGTTGGAATGTCATTATGAGTTAAAATATTTTCTAGTCTGTTTTTTTGTTTATTAATATTATTTAAATTATTACATATATTATATATTCTATTAAGTTGATTAAAAATAATATTTTTATAAATTTTAATTGAAATGTTTGAATTCCAGAAAATCATCTTATTAACTTTGAAATTAAAATTATTAGTTTTATCATAAATGTCAGTAAATGTGTAGTTTTCTTTTATAGTAATTGAAATATCTAGAAATTCAGTTTTTAAGTTATCAATATTGGTTTCAATTAATTTTAATTCCTCAGGATATATATTATTTTAAAATTGTAAATATATATATATATATATATATACATATATATATATATATATATATATATATATATATATATATATATATATATATATGTATATATATATATATATATATATATATATATATAACTTTTATATAACTTTTGTAATTTTACTCTCTCTCTCTCTCTCTCTTTATATATATATACATATATATATAAATATATATATATACATAACTTTTATATAACTTTTGTAATTTTACTCTCTCTCTCTCTCTCTTATATATATATATATATATATATATATATATATATATATATATATATATATATATATATATATATATATATATATATATATATATATGCATTTTTATTAAAGCATTGTTTTTGTTTACTGTGGCAGACTTATATTATATTTTTTTTCCCCTTGAAATGCATAGGACATGCATGGCATAAAAAAATTCCAAGTATAATTTTTAATAAATCTGTTGCTGAACAGAATTCTTTGAAGGGTATATTAATCAATTATTTTTTGCGTGAGGTGTAGATGAGATCCCAATGTGTGGTATAAAATAGCATTATGAGAAAACTAAGCTTAGAGTAGATGTAGTTAAAAATAGAAAAAAAATTTTTTTCTTCCAAATTACACATATTTCTTTTATACATGCGTATTATGCACGTATTATTTAGGAAGTCATATTAAAATTAATAATACTTACAGTACTTGTATTGAAGTGAATGAATTATACCAGGACAGTGCTATATTTTGCCCTTGTTTCTTTGATATAACGCGAAATACATCATCGAGAGGAGCAGCGCACTTCCCACGGCGGCACACATGATGGGTACGAATGTCATATCTGACGGAGGAAAACAATGAATATAGAATGAATAAAAAATTATTAACAATTCAAGCAATGAATAAAACCCTGAGCAAAAGTTAATAGAAAGTTGTATTGGATTTCAATATTCATTAACTAGGCACATGTATTGAAAGATTGAGCAGTGTTCTTATCGCTGTGCATGAATACAGTCAGCAGTTATTAGTTCAAAACGAATTAATTGTTTTAATACGTAATCATTCTTAATGGATTATAGATTTAAATGCAAATTATAAAATGAATCGTGGAGTGTTTGCTGAATTACTTATTTAAGCGCAGATTATAAAAAAATTGTGATTAGTTTTATTATTCAGCCAGTTTCAGTCATGGTTTTCGAAAACTCAGAAGTACATTCATTTCAACATTAATAGAAAAACTTTAACACTAGTGAAAAGTATTTGCATTTTCTATGAAAATCAGTCCTTACAAATCTTCAGAAACATCAGGCATATTCAATAAAGATCTTGGTCTTATATTTAGATGCACTAAAAAATACCATTTTTTATTTCGTTTTAAATTTAATTTAACGTGTGAAAATGTACATTATTTGAAAATCAAAAATTTCTGACAACACTTAATTTATAAGAAATATTTACGAGTATAAGGTCATTTAAATATAGAATTTTCATTTCCAGTGAAACTTTATACTCACATATTTGTATACAAATTACGAGTGGTCATTCATCATAGGAAAATTATAAATGCACTTCCACTTACTTTTTCTAAATCTTCCTTTAACATGTTCTTCTACTTTCTTTAATTTGTCACATCTGTTTTGAAAATATTTTTCCGGACAACTGTAAAGCAAAATACATACAATATTTTGATTGCAATATAATGAATTAATGTTTCTTTATTTTTGGGGTTTTAACTAAAAATGAGCATTATTTCTCGTAAAAAAAACTAAGAATTAAGTTACATTGTTTGGAATTGAAAATGCAACACCAAGAAGGAGTGAAAGAAAATTAGGCAAATTTCAAGGAAGACGCACCTTACCGAGTTATACAAATGATGTGAAATGCGCAGCTCTCCAGCGCATGTTGGATAAAATATAAGGTGAGGAGAGGGCAGAGTGGCCAATATTCGCGCCGTTATTGTTGCTTGGAAAATAATAATGAAAGTTAGCTCATGTCACAAAGGACGCCGGAAACAGCAGAGAATGATAAGCCATCGTCGACGGAGACAGTTCCAGCAGACCGACGAGTTTACGAAGGGCAGGTTGGTCCTGGCAACAAATCGCATGTGATAGACACCTGGACGCGTATACTGTGAACCGTCTGAGGTGAAGGTGCTTTAAACAAGGAACAGTGGAATGTTTTCAGGGGGATGGTGCAGACAGAAAGACGTCAGCGTCCGATGGGAAGTAATGGGGCACCGTAAGCCACATCTACGAAATTCAGCCGCATGTGCAAGACACCTTGGATGCTCCCATATCGAGCAGAACCATTTGTCGTCAATTGGTTGCTAATGGCCTGCGTTCATGGTGTCCGTTAAGAAGACTGCATTTGACCCCAAAGCATCTTCCCCAACATCTGCAACGGTGCCGGATTGAAGAGGTGTGGACGACGGAGTGACACAGGATCATTTTATCGGATTATTCACGATTCTTTTTCTTCAGTGATAGTTGCGATGCATGAGTGTGGCATCCACATGGAGATAGGTTCAATTCTGCAGCAATTGTGAAAAGCCTCAACATGCAACAATGCTGTATAATGGTCTGGGTGGCCATTGCATATAATTCCGTCCTTTGTAGTTCGTATTCACAGCACTATGATAACCCAACGCTATATGGATGATGCGCTGTGTGTGGTAACAATATCCTACCTTCAGGAGATGCCCAATGTCCTTCATCAACAGAATAACGCCCGACTGCACTTTGCTTGTATCCACCAACATGCCCTGCAAGGTGTACAGCTTCTTCCCTGGCCACCGTACCTGCCAGTTCACTCATCAATCAAACACGTTTAGGATATGATTGGACGCCATTCATGGATGCAGATCCTGCCTCTGCATCCTTCAGAACTTTGGCAGATGGTTGACAGGGAATGGAGAGCCATTCCTGAGGAAGCCATCCGCATTCTCATTGACTCTGCGCCTGGACTTGTTTCTTCGAGTATCGCCGTCTACAGTGGTCCTACAACCTACTGGCTCGACCCTGTTCTCACTCTGTATTATGTATATCTTTCTGAAATACAGATGACTTATTGTTTGTATCTACATCTCTTTGTTTCCCGAGTTTCGTCACTTTCTGGTAACTCCTTCTTGGTGTTGCATATTTAATGTTTTTTTTATCCAATGGCGGGCCCACAAGGGTGACTGAACCTTATGCCACAACAAGGCCAGAGACTGCTACTCATTTATCGTTACCCAGCGGGAACCTGTGAACTAAGTCACGGAGGCGAGTAGCGTTTTCGCGCCATACCACTACAAACCCGTTTATAGGGTGGTTCACATTCATACCACAACATACACACAACACAGAAGAGAGAACAGAGAAACACAGAGAGAACAGAGAAGGAAAGAAACATCCATGCCCGAACCGGGATTCGAACCCGGGACCAACAGCTCAGGAGTCAGGAACGTTAACCACTCAGCCAATCGGTCGGCGCATATTTAATGTTAGGCAGTGTATTTATCTCGGACTCTTAATAAAATGCAGTTTTGATAGTTAATGTCCCAAAAATCTAGATGTTACAAAATTCTAATATAAATATTTATTTTTGAATGAGAAGTATTGATGTAATCTAGAACATTAGTAATTGCAATACACGTAAAAAAATTCTGAACATCATTTCATCTTACAAGGAGAAAATAATCTCTTAATAAATTCAAGCAATTTAAAGAAATGTTCAATAAGACGTTTGTTCCAAGAATTATTTCATTCTATTCAAAATATTTAGAAAATTTGAATTTTTGCTATTCTAAAAATATGACATTCTTAAGATTCAATCATATTCATAGAAATGATATAAGTTTTGTTGGATTTCAAAAGGACAATGTTTTCGAGTGCTTCTGGTTGGTAAGGAAAGTAATAAATAAAATTTACATAAATAGTTAGTACCGAAAAAGCTGACATGACATATAAAATTTTGCAGATTTAATTTTTATGATTATGTTCTCTCACACACTCTCATACACACACATGTGAAAATAAGGATTAATAAATATATTAAATCTTAATTAAATAAAATATACAATAAATAAAAAAATCAGTATAATCCTTGGAAATTAAATAATACGAAATTTATTGATGCAAAGCAGTACCACCGTTAAGGATTTTTGCTATATTGATATCTGTTCCTTTACGAATGGAAGAAATAACAGCTAGAATCGATAGTGAGATACGCATTATCAGTGAAATGGTTTGAAACACGTTTTACATTTTAAGTTACAGGACTTGCTAAAATAGGCTCTTGTCATCAATATATGGATTTAAACTGTGAAGGAATATTCCACAAACGAGAAATTTATTGTAAGATTTAATAAATTGAAGAAATTTATTGTAAATTCAATTTAAATTCGTTAATGATTCTTTAGATGCATCTTTTTGACTAATTCTGAGAGTTAAGTCAAAACAATTTATATGACAGAGAAGGATCAGTTTAAGAAACATATTCTTCAGCGACAACACATATAGTTGCGGTCAGATTTTCTTGTTATGATATTAAGATTCTGGTGAATTTTAACTTAATGAATTGAATAAAAAAGAAATAAAATAATCCAAGACATTCATAGAATATCGGGAAGTACATTATATTAACATCAAATGAATGTAACATTACAGTGAGGATATTGAATTCAAATATAGACATAACCAAAATATGAAAACGAATACATAACATCGAGAAAAACCAAAGGAAATTTAAATTTATGGTGTTTTTGTTTGATTTTAAAAAGTTATCCACCAAATATTTCATTTGTCGTCACACTTTCATATTCTAAAGATTAATTCCAGAGCACTTCTAACTTTGAATCTCGTTCATTAGAAGTGCTGAGTTGGCAGAAACTGATTGGTATACATTACGACAGACTTTTCTGTTGCATTATTTTATTTTCTAGTAAGACGTCTTTCAAGTGATGTCTGTTTTTCAATAAACCGTGCTGTTTTCATAAAATAAAGATCTTGAATGTATATTTAGAAGAAATTGAAACTATTGTGGGGGGAGATCAATACAGAGAGTAAATAAATTTAAAGCTATTTGAGCACTATAAATATCTAGAATACATTTCTAATTGAATTTCTTCAACATTTCACAAATATAAAAGTAAACTTTTTTATTTATGTCAGGAAGTATTTCAAGACTTTAATAAACATTGTGCATCTTTAAAATTTTTATTTTATATTACTTCAGCCTTAACAGTAGCCATAAAATTTAAGGAAATACCATATTATTTGTAAATTTTTCAGCACCTGGTTGTGGTTGTTTTATTATATGAAATAACTCTCTCTCTCTCACACATACGCACACATTTATATATATATATATATATATATATATATATATATATATATATATATATATATATATATCAAAATTCGGTACTTGAGCAAAATCGTACTTGAGCATTAATACAAATGCCAATTTTCTTTGAATTCCCATAAATACTACCTGAGATAAGAATTTTAACGTTTCAGTGAGTAAGAATTATAAGTCAGGTAATCAAAATAATCGAAACAACTTAGATTTATAAAGAATCCTTTATTCGGGGGGTGTATAACCAACTTTGGAATGTAATACAGCTTAAATTCGCCGAGGTATTGAATGCTAAATAGTGTTTACAGGAATTTTGTATCATTCTTTCTAGAGATATTGGGAAAGTTCTGAGAGGTGCCGTAAGAGAATATCCATATTGTATTTAATGCTCTGAAAGTACCTTAATGGATTACGTTCGTTAAAGTCGGACGACCATGCAAGCAAAATAGGTGCTTAATTTCATCATCATTTTCTTCATATCATTGTTGAACATTTCCTAGTGCATGAATATCAGATGGGTAAGAAGTCTCGAACAATTCGAGTTGTATGTGGAAGAACATAATCTTGCTGGAAAAGTGCCCCAGGCAGCCTATTTAGGAAAGATACCACTTTTGATCGAAGAATGTAATCAACACTACGCTGACCTGTTAAAAAATTTCTACCACAACTAGAGTTAAGCGGCTATCATAGGCTATGGCCCCTTAGACCCATAAGCTTTCTGTGCGGGTATGCCGCGCTGCAGTGTGTGTGGCAGTGTACTGTTCGCTAGGGTGCATCCACACCCATATGCTGTTATCATCAGTCTCCAAAACGATCCCGGACTCAACACTAAACACCATGTTTTGCCAATCTGTGACATTAAACGTCACTAGGGCTTGACATCACTAAAGACGGAGTCGCCAATGTCGTGGTGTTAAAGCAATACTCTAAAGTGGCTCTTGGATAACATATTCCTTTTCGAAAGGTATCTGGAAATGGTTCGGTGACAAGTTTCCTTTCTTTATCTGCGTGTATCGTGGAACGAGTCACAACGAGATTCATGAACTCTTGCCGCACCATCCTTTAATCTTCTCACATCGTCGTCTTCCTTGTCTCTTTAAACCTGGCTAGCCGCATGTGGGTACCATCTCGTGATCACTGCTTCCAACGTGTTCTGAAGGCACACTCCAAATGACCCACCTAGTGAGTAACAGGGTACGTCGACAAGCCTGCAATGTTGAAGTCGATGATGATTCCGCTCTCAAACTGGCTTAGCTGTTATATATGTCTTCTCACACGTCTCCCTGGCATTCTTAGCTTACGAAAATCTTCTTAATTTCGATATGTAATTGCCACGTTTCTGAATTTTCCACTCTGCCCGGGTTTACATAGGATCCACTGCCTGACTGCAGTGCTACTGCCAACTAGGAAGTGATTATGTGCATTGGAAGCAGACTGGATCATTAGCATATCGGGATTTTATTGTATTTATTTGTAAAATTCCACGCTTGTACTTTTCTTGTTTTTTGAAAAGTTATTTTCAATGTTCCTGAGTGTATATATTTTTTACACCCAGGAACCAGTATTTAAATCTCTCCCTTTTATTCACATTTGATTTCATTATTTGGTAACAACAAGTGTTTCTTCTACTCTTTTACTTTAAACTGAACACTATATTATGATAACAGTGTGTTATTGGTTTTTACTTAAACCTTGTTTAAGAATGAAATATAAAATAAAACAAAAAAATTGTAGCAATTAAAATTAAACATGAAATAATTTTGTATATAGAAATATGAAACTTACTTACAAATTGGAATACTTTCGACAACAGTGCAATTACCACCATTTCTGCAGTAATTCGAAGGGCACACTGAAATACAAAAAATGTTATTATTTAATAAATATTCGGCAATTTAACGAAAGCTTTTTATGTGTACAACTCGTAATTATATAACTTTTGTAACTTTACTCTCCCTCTCTCTCTGTATATATATATATATATATATATATATATATATATATATATATATATATATATATATATATATATATATATATATATACATATATATATATACATATATATATATATATATATATATATATATATATATATATATATACATACATATATATATTTATACATACATACATATATATATATATATATATATATATATATATATATATATATATATATATATACAGGTAACCCTCCTATAATACGGTTATGTTCCAATGTTAGAGCTTGTTATCGGTCTGCGGAAACATGTTCACTCCTTACTTCTTTTCTAGGTTAGCGGCGACTCTCCGCGTCAGAATAGTGTTCCTACAACCTAACACTACTTCGTTGCTCCAACCATTGGATCAAGGTATTATTTATACCTTTTAAACGTATTATATAAGAAGATCCTTACAGTGGATTTTAGAATCAATTAGCGTAATGGAAGCTTGGAAGAAATTTTCTATCAAGCGCTGTATCGAAATCATATCTTTGTCGCTGAAAGAAATAAAAACATCAACCTTAAATGCGTGTTAGAAGAAGATATGGCCCTCTTCAGTTGAAACAGAAAACATGCGTGAAACATCAGAAAACGAAATTGGTGCCATATTAAAAGTCACTTAGTCAATCGGAGGCAAAGGTTTTGTGGTTATGGCTACTGAAGACATTCAAGAATTATTAGTGGAAGAAGAACTTGACGAAGCGGATTTGATGGAAATGGCATCCCTGGATGCAAATCAAATAGATTTTGAGGACGCTAGCTCTGATGAAGATTGTGCAGTTAAGAATTTAATATTAAATAAATTACAAGAAGGCCTATGCTTAGCGGAAAGTCTTGAGTCATTTTTCTTGTAAACAGACCCTTCCACGGAAAGAGGTCGAAAATTCAAAAGGGAGCTGCAAAACTGTTTAACTCCATACCGCGAAATCTACAATGATCTAGTAAGAACTAGTCAGCAGAGTTCGATTACAGATTTTTTTAAGAGGGGAAAACATACAAAAATTTTAAATAGAGAAAAAAGTTCTGAAAGTGAAGGCGATATCGTTCCACCCAAAAAACGTTCTCGGTTGATTGTACTGAGCAGTGACGACGAATAAATTCATTAAATTAGGGTTGCGTTAGATTAAAATATTTTTTCTTACTTTGTGTTGGATATATATTTATTACTTAATAAAAATTAAGTTGTTTATGTCGAATTAAAAAAATATTTGTTTTTAATAAGTTTTTGGAACGTAACCCCCTTTTTTGTACTAGTTCTGGGTCTCATACAACACGATTTCACACAACACGGCATTTTCTAGGAACCTAACTACCGTGTTATAGGAGGGTTACCTAAATATAAGTATATATATATATATATATATATATATATATATATATATATATATATATATATATATATATATATATATATATATATATATATATATATATATATATATATATATATGTACTGTTTCCACACAACAGAACAAATTATTTACTTCTAGTATTATAAAACGTTTTCCACTTAATTGTAATTTTTATTTTCCCATATGACTTTGCAACGTTTTATTTATTTTCTTCTAATATTTGAAGTAACTTTTTACAAGAGTTTACTCAATGAATTATAAAAGAATCAATTGTTTAATTTTATGAAAGTAATTTCAATTATATTTTGTAATTTTAAGAGTAGAAAAATTTTGCTTATTAACTATATTGCACACTTAGTCAATTCCACTCACTCTTATTTTTATTTACTACTCTGGATTTCACATAAATTTAGGAATAGCATCAAAATGTCCCTAACTTTCAAAATATACAAAACGTAATGTAAACATATGAAAAAAATATATAATTTTGAATTTTTTTTTAACCCAAAATAATTACAGATGAGATGCAAACTTTGTACTAGTCTTCCATCACTTATGGTATTTACTATTTTTATAAATTTTTTAGAGTTATTAAATTCATTATTACAAAACCTAATAACGTTGAAAATCAAAATCAGCAGCAGCATTAGCACTGCAGCTGTTTGTGGACCTCCCTCAGAAGGTCCTCCCATTCTGCCTTTCTCCCATTAAAGTTGGCAAAATGCCATAAAAAGATAATCTGAGGAATTACATTTGAATAGATACAAAAAATTCTGGAAATTCTAAATTTTCCCTATAATAATTTTGTTTTATATAGTTATATTGTTTCATAGATTTTTTTGTTAAAAAAATGGTAAAAATTACAAAATTGTATGACTAATCTTAACCCTGGTCAATATTTTGAGAAATTTCTTAAAGAATTTTTAAGAGAAGAAAATAATTTAATTCGCATGCGCATCTATTTTAAGTATTATCACGTTAGTAAGGAATTTAAACAAAATGTAATTTTTCTCTAGATTAGTACATTCTGTGACATAAAATGTATAATTGATTTTAAATCAATTCATAAGGAAAATATAAGTAAATAATTGACGGGGGGTTATTGATTATTAATAATCGAAAACAAAGTTAGAGAAGAGTAAATAAGATATTTAAAATGATTTTTAAAGTATTTGAATCTATGATATTAAAATATTTTTTATTACTCTAATTATCAATCCAAAATATATACAAAGAAAACAAATAAAGTTTGGAAATAAAAATGAGTAAAAGACATAGTATTATATGAACATAAAATTAGTACAAAAATTTGTAATATGATTATTGCGTTCTAAATTTTCAACCAGAGTACAGAAGTTTTAAACAGTTAAGTAGGCTGAAGTCTGTATAATACAATGGAATTTGGAATGATGATGAACAACTGTTTCAAAACTTTGTCTAAAAATATTTAAGGATAATTTTTGCGGAGAACAATTAAAACTTTAAACTATATACTTCAATGACGAGTGTTCAAATTCGGGACTAAATTATCTGTTGACAACATGATTTGAACATCAATGCACAGTGCAATTTAATCTATGCAGGGTGATTCTAAATTGCTTATACAAATTAAGACATCTCAGTGACTGGTCCTCTATAAAGGATGAAACAAGTCTGTCTATTCTCCTGAATTTGAAAATGATCTCCCAAGAACATGTTGTACATCTCCAATGGATTCCATCCGCATGTAAATTTTAGTGGCAATGAGACAGCAGATCGACTGGCCAAAGAGGGCAGTGAGGAAGATCCACTGGTTCATCACTTACATATCAGGAACTTTGCTCTAACGAAAAATCTAGACTTAATTCAATCTGTCAAATTACACCCACACACCAATGGTACTCTGGAACATCTCCTGGAAATCTTCTGGAAACAAAATGAGACTAAAAATCTCAGACTGCCTTGGCCAGATTCTCAAGTGGACATCTAAAATGTTTCTCGTTTGAACGTGGCACAAAAATGTATCTCACTTGTAAAAAATGCTGTGAACATCCAGCCTCACCGAAACATATTTTGGATTGCGTCGGACTTTCCTGGGAGGATTTATCCTCAAATCCCTTGCTAGTCATTGAATTTCTAACTGTCAACAATTTAATGGAGTTGATCTGACAAATGTCAGATCTTTAAAGAGGATAAACCAACAACAACAATAACAACAAATTAAGAAGTGTTATAGTACCCATTCAAACGAGCAATAATTACCATAGAATGCAGGGTCGCATTCCCCTCTGAGTGGTAGAAAAAATGGAAGTAGAAATGTATCAAGTAAGAATGAGGGAAATCAATTGCCCTCTCTGACATTGTTAACTGCTCTTCAACCCATTGGACTCCTCCTTTTGAATGCACATGAAATATTTATTGATCCAGACACCTGTGGACTAAGCTGAAGATGTCATGGCGATAACCATTGTTGTCGTGGACAGAATTGACACAACCGGAATCTTCAAGAGGATACCCTACCTGCTCCTTCGCCGGTGACAACTGTGCAACGACGTGTGTGGCCAGCATTTGAGCACTAGCTTATGTTTTTCACAAAGCAATAAATCTGATTGTGCAACTTCGGTATCGCTTATTCGCTTTTCCAATACTTTTGTAATGTCAAGTTGGAATTTCTTTTCTTAGAAAGAAATATGGCCTTATGTAAATATTGCTGGTCTCGAAAGATAGAATTTCAATATATTTTTATTTATCAGTAATGAAATATTAGATACAGAAGATGACTTCACTAAAATGACATGCAATTGCTGTAACTACTAATCTGGATATTTCTATAGCTAGAGTGTGAATGAAAAAAATTATTAAAACTAATTTAAAAATCAATTTTAGTTTCATTCAAAATCAACTTGTAGATTAAAAGAAACATGTCTGTTTCGCAGTTTTTAAGTGGAAAAGAGACTTTTATCGTGGTATTCAGTTTTTACAATAATAATCAAATAAAAAATCATTGGAAGGAATTTTAAAATAGGATTTTATGCAAAACAATACAAGTCTTTTTTCCTTAAATTGGAATATTATTTTATCTTGAGAGGTTTCAAGCCTATCAAACCTAAGTCAAGCACGTTTCATTTATTAGACTTTGAATTCATTTGAATTCTGCAAAAAGAAATCAAGCATAGTAATAAGGTGTCCTAAATTTTCCCATCTAAGTATGGCCAAAATATAAAGAAATATTTCATAAAACATTTTTTAATCCAGCTTAAAACCACGTAAGGTGATTTCTTTTTTTAAAAAAAGTGGTTATGACATTGAATATTTTTCATAAAAACAATTTGAATGAATGATTTTCTTCCTTTTACTGTTTTTCAAATAACTCTCAAACAACAGTTGCGACAACAAGTCAAACAACAGTTTAACAAAATAACTGGAAATTGTTTTTTTAAAGGAAATCAAGAGTATATCCCGGAAAGGCGAAGCACAAAACTATACTTCATGAAAAAAGGCCAGCAATTTAAATTTATGAAAAATATAAAAAATATATATAGACCAGTATTAAACTAGAAATTTAACAATACTAGATACATAAATCTAATTTTTATTGGGTTAACAGCGTATAAGTAAGGTAATTGGCTGACTTACTCATGTAATGTGATGAAATTTATGAAATTATGAGAAAACATCAGATCAAATCACTTCATTTTTGTTGATAAGTTCTTCAACTATGTTTCAATTTAAGGGAATTTTCCTATACCGCGCAAATAAAGAATTTCCCACACCTAAGAAAATGGTGCAAAACATGCTTGAGTGTACCTCCTTGCTGCCATTACAATAATAAAAAATTAACTTTCTAAGAAGGTTCTAAGCATTCATCTGTGATAATCTATTTCCTGGATTAATCAACTAACTGAAAATTCGTATCTTTTGTACAAAATATTTATTTGTGATTTATGTAAAAAATGTTAGTTTTGTAGTAATTGCTTTTAAGTATGGATTACAAGTAGCATATTCTCCTGGTAGGGTCACCCAAGGCATGAAGGCCACTCCATTGTGCCCAGCTGAAGTCTGTAGGCTCCGGAGCTAAGTCAGACTTCTGCCACGGGTGCTTCAAGTCCCTGTCCATAGAAGCTGCCTCTTATCCCACCCATGATTAAAGCGATTTCACCCCGCCTGCCGCTTCTCTTACTCATATGGAGCTTTTTTCTAAATTTACGACAACTACCATGGCTACCTATATTGTCCCACCTGTGCATTCTTGGTACCAGGTAGCTCTTTGGCTCGGGGCTGCAGTAGACGCGGTCAAACTGCAATTGCCAGTTTTCTTAGCGGCCATCTGCTTTCCATGACATTTGCAGAGGGCAACAAACATTTCTAGACCTGCACTGAGTGTTCTTCGGCGCAGGCTTCTCCTGACCACATTTTATCTTTTTTAGGGCTTACCATGCATGACCTGATCTAGCTTTGCTGATCACGGGGATTGGAAACAACAATAACAACACAAGTAGCATTTGGGTTATATTTCATAAAATATAGCATCTAAATTTATAAAATTCAGTACATTGAAAAATTAAAAAATATACTCCAAAATTAAGTATCGAGATACTCACTATTACAAATGCTTTCGTCTGAGCCATCGGAGCAATCTTTTGTGCCATCGCAAAGTTTATCTCTGGGTATGCAAAGAGGAAGAGTTCTACCCATGCAGAAATAGTGGCCTTCCGAGCATGACTTGGCTTTTTCTATTCAATGATAGCGTAATAAAAGATCCATTAAAATATTAAAAATATACAGGAAATTAAAAAAAAACTTTTACACAACAGTTACTGCCTTTTTTATAATTGTAAGGATAATTATGTAATCTTATACTGATTATCTGATATTATCACTGTTTAAAAACTGCCATTTTGTTATGAGCAGTGAATAAAGTAATGTTTTTCTTTAGCAGATAATTACGTTGAAATTTATATTTAATGCATATACAATTGAAAGTAATATATTTGTGACTGTTAGCAAATAGTTTAAACCAAAAGAATACATTATTATAATTGCATAAACTCACAATTATATTGCAAACAAGCAAACTCACCTCGGAGATCATCTTAGATAGTTAGCACTAGAAATTATAAACTGCATTACTTACCATGCATTGCAAATGTATACCTATGGCAGTCGTACAAAAGTCCGTACTTAGAGCAGAGTCTACATTGGAACCCCTTAGTCTGAAATTACGCTAAAGCAACGTAACCCTGACACTTGTTCAGTATTCAGAAGTGAGTTGATAGCGATCAGGAAAGGACTTGCTGCTATCTTTTCCAGCAATTTTGATTTTGGAGAATTTTGGATTTTGACAGACAGCCACAGTGCACTGCAACATCTCAGTGACTGGTCCTCTATAAATGATGAAACAAGTTTATCTATTCTGCTGAAATTGAAAATGATCTCCCAAGACCATGATGTACATCTTCAGTGGAGTGCAACCCATGTAAATATTAGTGGCAATGAGACCGCAGATCGACTGGCCAAAGAGGGCAGTGAGGAAGATCCACTGGTTCATCATTTACATATTAGGGACTTTACTGTAATGAAAAATCTAGACTAGATTCAATCTGGCAAATTCTACCCACACACCAATGGTAATCTGGAAATCTTCTGGAAACTGAATGAGACCGAAAATCTCAGACTGGCTTGGACAGATTCTCAAGTGGACACCTAAAATGTTTATCGTTTGAACGTGGTACAAAAATGTATTCCAATTGTAAAAAAATCTGTGACCATCTAGCATCTCCGAATCATATTCTGGATTGCGTTGGATTTTCCCGCGAGGATTTATCCTCAAATACCCCGCTAGTCATTGACTTTCTAGCTGTCAACAATTTAATGGAGTTGATCTGACAAATATCAGACCTTAAAAGAGTATAAGCCAACAACAGCAATTATATTTCACATCAATCACGAGATTTTAAAATTCATTTTTTGCAATCATAAAATATTTCTTTATTAATATTTACATAAGCATTTGGGTTCAATTAATGAAGAGAAACAACATAAATTTTATTTTAAAGTTATATGCTTTAACTATAATAATTTATGAAAATATAAATTGAAACAAATTATTTAATTTTAAAACATATCATTCCTATAAAATATCAAAATATTAATTACTAACAATGTATATTTATTTTACCTTGAAAAAATCCAGAGATTAACTACATCAAGTCTTGTTAATGAGTGTTTTGTAAAAATCCAAATTATTATTTACTTAAAAGTCAAATCAAATTCAATGAAAATTTCATATTTAATTAATGACAAATAATTTAAAAGTCTAATACACAAATTAAATCTGAAATATTTGTGCAATATATATAGTCAATATATAGTCTAATACAAATTAGTTTAAAAAAATTTCTATTGTAATATGATCTACAAAAGCTTTGACTCCTTAAATAAATCTTCTGTTTATATATATATATATATATATATATATATATATATATATATATATATATATATATATATATATATATATATATATATATATATATATATATATATATATATATATATATATATATATATATATATATATATATATATATATATATATATATATATATATATATATGTATGTATTATTGCTGAAATTCATAAGCAATAGTTTTGCAATATTGTTAATATTTCTAGAGTGTGTAGTAATAGTAATATAATTTTTACAGAAGTCATATTCCAATTGTTCTAATATTTTCAACCACAGTTACGTTTTATTGAATTTTTTAACCTTACTTATCTATGTTACGACGATATTAGAGTTTAATATATCTTTTGAATTCATCCTCATTTCTTAAAGATTACTGGAAAATGCATTTTTACCAACATTAGAGTTTCTTTGGATATAGTAAAATACATATTAAACACCAATCAACAGTTAACTAAAGAACTAACAGAAAATTCATTGTCTTTTTTTAAATGAGTTAGTGGGCTGCTGTCACAAGCAGACCAAAGAATTTTGAATAAACAATTTGGATGTGTTTCCTAACTTATGGCGATAACAGCGTGATTTGTCTATTTTAATGTCACCACTGCTTTGATGCCATTTATTTTTGGGTTACTTTCACCACTAGTATGAGAAATTTGATTTCTCTCTGTCATTTCATTCATTAAATTTCGTCTCAAACGTTTTCATATGGAGAACGCTTCTTGTAAATATGATGGTTATGTTTTACACTATAAGTTATGGTTAATGAAGATTGATATGCTACATCAAAATGAAAAATCAATAATAATTAAAATATCTTACAGAATACAATAAAAAGAAAGCATCATGAAAAAATGTATACCGCAGCCGTATGTTTCATCTGCTCCTCCAGGACAATCATCAACGCCGTCACAGAAAAGGAGACCAGGAATGCACGTGACTTTATCATCACATTTCAAGTAACCTTCCCGACAATTTTTATTTGGGAGGAAACTAGTAAGAAGCTTCTCAGTTGATAAAATTCTTTTCGTTGATTGCGTTGCAGGACTTGATCGCTTTGTATTTATTGGTGGTTGAGTTGTATTCGGTGGTAAATACGTATTTATTGACTGAGATGTACTTCTTGAGTGGGGAGTATTCGTTGACTTAATAGTATTTGTTATTTTAAAGTTACTAGTTAGTTGATTTAATGTCACTGATTGATTCACGGTTGTTGGGATATGTGTATCTGTCACTTGAGGAGTGGTTGTTGTTTCATATGTATTCCTCTTTTGTGATACACTTTTCGTTTGAAGAGCACTTATTGGTTGCGAAATAGTTGTCGGTGAATCAGTAATTGTTGGTTTATGC
This sequence comes from Latrodectus hesperus, assembly GCA_037975125.1. Lineage (NCBI taxonomy): Eukaryota > Metazoa > Arthropoda > Arachnida > Araneae > Theridiidae > Latrodectus > Latrodectus hesperus. Next base: position 28,501,911 of record CM075855.1, on the reverse strand, counting down.
TCAGTTGTTGTCTGCAGTAGTTGATTTACAGTTGTTCTTTGAAGTATACTAGTTAGTTGATGTGTTGTGGTTGATGCATGTAAACTCGTTGATTGAAGCGTACTCCTGTTTTGAAATGTGCTTTTGGGAGTACTTGATGAGTGGACTATAATCGTTTGTTTGTTTACAGTATTCGTTGAATGATCTCCAGTTGTACTTTGATCGATACTTGTTTGCAGAATTTTAGTCGTTTTTTGAGAAAATTTTGTTGATTGATTTGCAGTCGTAATTTGAGCAGTACTAGTTAAATGGACATTAGCCGTTTGTTGAGAAGTACTGATTGAATGATCTGCAACCATATTCTGAGTAGTACTTGTTAGCCGAAGCATAGTTGTTTTTTGAGAAGTTCTTATATGCTCAACCGTTCTCTGAGCGGTACTCATTAGGTAAACTCTTGTTGTTTGTTGAGGGGCACTGCTTGAATGATCTGCAACCGTACTCTGAGCGGTACTCGTTTGGTAAACTCTTGTTGTTTGTTGAGGGGCACTGTTTGAATGATCTGCAACCGTACTCTGAGTGGTACTCGTTTGGTAAACTCTTGTTGTTTGTTGAGGGGCACTGCTTGAATGATCTGCAACCGTACTCTGAGCGGTACTCGTTTGGTAAACTCTTGTTGTTTGTTGAGGGGCACTGCTTGAATGATCTGCAACCGTACTCTGAGTGGTACTCGTTTGGTAAACTCTTGTTGTTTGTTGAGGGGCACTGCTTGAATGATCTGCAACCGTACTCTGAGCGGTACTCGTTTGGTAAACTCTTGTTGTTTGTTGAGGGGCACTGCTTGAATGATCTACAACCGTACTCTGAGTGGTACTCGTTTGGTAAACTCTTGTTGTTTGTTGAGGGGCACTGCTTGAATGATCTGCAACCGTACTATGAGAGGTACTTGTTAGATGAAGTCTAGTCACTTGACTAGTTGATAGATGCGTAGTTATACTTTGAGTGGTATTTTTGAGTCGATAATCAGTCATTGGTTGCTGTGTACTCCAATCTGAAAATATTAAGATAGATGTATTTTAAATTCAACTAATTAAAAATACCTAATATATATGTATTGTTATGTTGTACATATTATTTTAAAACCCATATAATCTAATTAAGTTATACATAAAGAAAAGGGGCTGATATTTTTAAATAACTAGCTGACAATAACAAAATATTTAGGTAATTATCTAAAAATTTAAATAAAACAGCCTCTCGTAAAATTTGCGCAGAACATTTCAAGCTAAATTTTAAAAAATCGTGTAATTTCTTTTATAATTTTTGCAACAAATCTATTGTTGTACAAATTCATGGGGTTGTTTATTAAATAACATATATATTAATTAAGTGAAAGCACTTTACATTTTGTAAACTTGAAATCAGCACCATGAGTTTCTCAGAAAATCAGTGCAATGAAAGGAATTAATGCATTATCAGTGAACTGGTTGATCTATTCCTCAGGTTACTAGCTGCCACTTTTTCACTGTCTGAAGCTATTGAATGTAACCAACCACATGGTTGATTTGAATCGCAACAAAGAGACAAATTAAGCGCTTAATCTATCACTCTCTTTTTACACATCACTAGGAGACTGACACAGTAAAGAATATTTACCAAGTGTAAGACAAATTCCCAACTCGCCAACTTCTGTGTATAAGAATTATTACCAGGCTATGTCGTCTCAATAGTGTGAAAACATATTATGCAAGTGCAGCCTTTAACCAAAATAATATGTATAAGAAATTAAAACTTATTAGTAATGCTTATGATTTAGTGTTCAAGGTAATTTGACAAAATTATGCTTATTATTTATTTTGCTTTTGTTGTTTTTATTATAATAATTAAAAATTTTTGTTGTTTATTTCAATAGCATTTTATTTCTAATATAATTTTTATTGTATATATTACATTGTAATATGATTGTAATAAAATCAATTACAAGTTTTATACTCAAATCAAACATCGAAATATTTTCACTTTAGAAAAAAACTGCCAAAAAAGAAAGCAATCATTGTCATGGACAATATGAGAGCAATTTAAAGTAATGAAATTCACTGTAATTTTATTGATAGAATTTATAGCGATATAATCAATAATGATTTAACAGTGATCTAAAAATACTTTGCTTTTATGCATAAAATGCTAAAGAATTATTTATTAATAAAAATTACAAACATTAATTTGATAAAATGATAATGTTTATCAAAGCCTATGTAATATCAAATTTATTTGTCATACGTTACTGAAACATAAGCCTTTGCGGAATTTTGTGACTTAATATCAATATATCCATCAAACTCCAATCAGTGAAGCTTTCTCACGACGATACATTTTTCGTAGTCTTTATATAATTACCAAATCCTCAGCTACTTTTTTGGCAAAGATACATCGAATTTAGTTCAACATATGCGATACATTAGGTAGTTAAATAAAATGCGTCGATATGCCCCCTGTATATTTGCTTAATGGATAATTTTCTTGTCATTGAAGTATCTAAGCAAATCAAAAGTAGCCCAGATAAATATAAACTTGAAAAACGAGAAATAAAAATTGTTTGCCTTGTTGTTTGTTACATGGTCACTTATCGATAGACACTAGATAGCCATTAACTGCTGAAGTTGTTCAAAGGACACTGAGCGTTTAAACTTAGTATTTCACAGATAGAAGGTGATTGTTTGATCCCCACTAAGACTTGAAATAACCCTCACATAAATTCATATAAACTTTTCTTTCATCATTGGAAAGAGAATACATATTAGAAAATAATAACACTGTAACTAAAGTATAAACATCCAAAATCGAATTTATAATAAAATTGTAAGTTACAGTTACTCAAGTACTTTTCTGTTGTGTATCACTATATACTCTCTCTATTAATGAATTATTGCAAGTCAATATCTGTAGTTTAAATGCCCCTTTTTTACAGAAAATATGTCAATTACATCATAGAAAATTTCGCAAGTAAGAAAATGCCTCAAAATCCTAAACTTCAAAGTATAAACTTTAAAGAAAATAAGAATGAAATTGACTTGAGAAGGAAAAATAAAATTGTTTTCCTATTTCTTATTCTTAGATAAACTGTTTAGAGGGCATTATTTTAAATGTTTCTCCCAAATTAAAATTGTTATATTTTAGAGGATGTTTTATGTCTTTTTAAAGAAAATGAAGGATTGTTTACCAATTAGAAAGCTTTCCATTCCTTAACCTTTATCTGAATTAATGATAATGACTTTCAGTCAAAAACTATGATAAGCGTCTTCTTAAAAAATAAGTTTAACAATTAGAAAAATTTCTAAACCTTACCCTAAACCGTATTTAATATATTGATATTCAGTTAAAGACTATGCTTTTCAGTATTAGTAAATTTAATAAATGAACTGTCCAAACTGTCAGTAGCAGTGATTTTTCTTTTAATTATGTTGGTATTTTTTTAATTTCACAACTTGAATAGAAAAATATTATAATTAATTATAATGAAAAATAATAGAATTGTTAAAATTTATTGAAATGAAAATACAATAATATATTTCACATTCGTACGTCAATGAATTTACAAAATGCAATCGTAACCCAGGTCAGACAAGATGTCTGTTCTTCTTGGAGGAGAGCCCCGTGCATGAATGATATGTGGAAAATCGCCTTGGTGCTGTTCTAATTGGCCACACGCGCGATCACACAAATTCTGCGAGATTTCGAAGTGAACACACTCATGTATAACGTCATGTAACGGGCCACAAAATACCTCCCCTGTATCCAAAATGTAATGCGACTCAACCTACTCCTGAACACTTTTTGGCCTGCATTGTTTTAAATAAAAGCCAGCTGTTCTCGAGCTCTGAGGCTGTGCTCCACTGCTTAAAGGCGTTTGGGCTAATGGACCTGGTTTGACATTGCTGTCAACCAGAAGAGATAAGCCACAATAGCACACAACAACAAAATGCAATGATGCTGCATTTTGTATTTTATATTTTGAATCATATTTAACGTAAAATATAAATTATAAATTTATATTTTATGTTAAATAATAAATAAAATATATATGTTTATAATAAATAAAAGATATAGTAACAAACATAAAATATACTTTTTATATGTTTTAAATCATATTTAAAACCTGTAAAATTTATATTTAAATGGTTTGTCTCACAGACTCTCAAATTCAGAAAATCTGGTATCACCAAATATATAAAAATCAAAGCAATTATATGGGCTAGTCAAGATATTGGAATGAAAAAAAAAAATGTTCAGCACAGAATGTTTTCTTGGCCAGGCCTTCTGGAATAAGAGTTAGGCATCGACCCAATCATAGATTGTTTAACTGCCCAGAAAAGACTTTTGCCATTTTAAGAGTGATGAACTGGATGACCATGGCCAAAAATAGAGGCCAAGAGGGAAATTCTTGAGAATGCAAGAGCCTGCCTTTTATCTTGCCACTAAGGAAGTAAGATGATGTTGTAGAAACTTATTTTAAACTGAGTGTCTTCTAATGACAAGTAAATAGTATTTGATGAGAATTGAATAAATTAAGGACTTTTGTGCATTATTATCAAATTTTACGTTTCTTTAACTCAACATCTACATTTAACAGTTTCATCCCAAACATAATATAGAAAAAAACTTATAAACATTTTTATATTATAAGTTTTTTAAAACCAATTTATTACACTTTAAGTACTTGCTTTTACAAAATTTTATAAATTTCATTTTTAATTTCATTTATTTCTTTACATTTCATTTATTACAAATTATGTGAAGAGTAAACTGTATAACTGAAGAAAATGTAATATAATTAAAATAATTTCCTTTCTACCTTTAATTAACACCTGATTTCTTAACGATAAACATTAACATGATTTAATAAAGACGAAATAAAACTTATAGTATTTTGCGATATTTTTTTAAATACATTTCAATTAAAAATTTGCTTACTTTTTTGAAAAATATTTGGAAATTTTGTTAGCTTTGTAATTATAAAATTGGAAGTACTTAAAAAAATAAACTACTCTCGCACGTGTGAGATTTTTTGATACACTATTATAAAAATGTCAATTTTATTCATTTTTAAGAACTGTAAATAATGTGAATAATGAAACATAATATTCTAAAATACCCAAAATTTTTGTCAAATTGTTCTTATTTGAATTGAAAATTAAATTGTCTTAAGAAAATCAAATTTTGTGCTAAAATTTTTTATTAAAATATCTTTTTTTGTTATATGTGGATAAAAGGCCTTGTGCCTATAGTCTTATAATTGAATTTAAATTATTAAATATAAATTTCAGATAATGAGGAATAAGACCCATAAATATAACATTTTTCCTGGTAGTAATTTCAGATAATATCAAATTATTTACTTCAATTGACATCCCTGCAAAACGAATTTTGAATCTCTCTCTCAATAGAGTTATTCAAATTTATATGCTTAGGTATCCATGACAATAAGTTGCCGAATCAACATAACGTCGCATTCTCGACTGCAGCTGTTTACTTTTGGATTTTCTCGATAAAAAATATTTATGAAAATATAAAAATATATTTTGTAAAATATACCAATTGTGTTTGAAATAAGCAATTATACAGATATGGTTTAAGTATGAGATTATTATTGCTTATATAAAAATATTTATAAGACCAATGCAACATCCATCATTAAAGTACATCCAATAAAAGAATATTTTATCAGAATTGTTGGTTTTATTTTTTGAGAAACTTATCAATATTAAAAGTTTTGCTTCTCATGGTAAAACTTAAATTATCTTCAGAATGTTTTTTTCATTATATATTCCTAATGTAATATCAGTGTGTGAAAAATACCAATTGTGTTTCTTGAATTATTATTATAATTTTAGTGATCATTGTTATATCGCTATTTTACACTCAATAAAATTATTAGAAACCAATTTTTTCTTTACCAAAAAATGTGAAAATATTTATAAATTTATGAGAGAGTGTTCAATAAGAAGAATCATAGAAAAAAGTCAAATGCCTTTGTAAAGAAAACGACTTTATTTCCTTTTTTTATTTATACTATTTTAAATGAAGTATTTTTCGTTCTTTAATTTAGTAGTGACATGAAAAATAAATTAAAATTTAGAAATATTTTTCCATTTTATTTTCGGCTTTGGGAAATTATCTTACAGATTTATTTGTAAATGATTTCGAATATTATGACTACACATATAAAATGAAATTATTAGCTTCAAATATCTTTTGATAAATACTGAAAATTTAAATTTATTGCAAATTTATTTCTAATAATTTATGTTTTTTCATTTTCAAATATGACCAATAATAATTGTAATGGAAAGATTGGAAAAAATTCTTACTTACTAACAGACTTATCACATGATCCTTCTTCCATAAAAATATGATCAATTGCAATGAATTCAACAGAACCATATTTGATTTCAGCTTCTATTTCAATCTAATAATAATGTATTTAATCAAATAATTGTATTAAAACTCAAAATATTTGAAGTCAACATCTGAAACAATACACACAATTCATGAATTTAAATTAATATTACTTCCAGATAAACATTACACTAGATGATAATATGAAAATGTTTAAATATTTACATCGAAGTAACATTTACATAAGTTTGTGAATTCATAATTTCGAAAGTATTATTTAATATTGTCTTTATAGTTTGCATTTATTATTTATAGTAACATTTAATTATTAACAGCAATTTCTATAGAGGAACAAGTAGAGAATCGAAATAGTTTTTAATATGTAACAATTCGTTATTAGAAAATTTTTTCCTATTTTTAGTTTGTAGTGTAAACTAAATTTTCACTAAAAACATATGCTATATATAACCCCAGTAAATTAAATCTGATTCTAAATATAAATGCGATTTTAAATGTAAATCAGATTAAAATTCCTTGAAGACAGAGTTGAATAGAACCACGTAATATTTAAAACTTTACAAGGTAAACAAGAAAGTTCTTGTGATTTTTACTGACCCAAAAGAGCCCACAGAAAGTGTTGCCTGTTGTTAGCCCTCGAAGTAATCAATATCGGCATCCAGCACCTTCTTAAAACAAGTATCCAGTTGTGCAATCCCCTTGAGATAGAACTCGGGGGTTTTGGAAGCAAAGAAGTCCGTGAGTGCTTGCCTCAAGACTGTTTCAGTGGTGGAGGATTTACCTTGAACATGAACGTCCACGGAATGGAAATAGCGATAATCTGATGGTGCAAGATCAAGTGAAAAAGGGGATGACACAAAGTCTCCCAAACAAGTCCCTGCATAATATTCCTGACCACTCGAGTGAAATGCAGCCTCACGCTATTGACCAAGAACAGTACACCCTTGCGATTAACCAATACTTACTCTTATTGTTGCAATGCCTGTTGCACACGTTCCAATTGCTGCTCGCACAGGCCACACCATTTCGCCCATTGGTAGCAGCTCATAGGAAATCATTTGACAACTAGTCCTCCAAATACTAGTTTCATCACAGAAGGACTAATCTCCGGACCTGAACTTGTGAAAACAATGCATTCGTTTGTTCACAGCAGTATTCCCAAATGCTTGACATATTTAGTGACTTGATGCAGCTGCTGATAAGCCCACTTGGAAGTTGTACAGCAAACAATTCTGAGGAAGGTCCTTCGACAAGCCCATTTCTCTCCGCTACTGTCAGAGTTACTGTTGATGAATGTGCGCGTTTGTTCTGTTTTTATAAGGACTGATATTCTTACTGTCGACTTATTGGTGTCTCGATCACGTCATGCACTAATTTGCATACTTATTCTCCCTACATTCAACAGAAACGTGAAAGCAGATTGAATTTTCTTATTTATCTTATAGAAACTATTATGTTTGCATCAAAGATTCAAAGTTTTTATTAAAATGTCATGGTAGGAAATAGGTTTTATACAAGTTAAATTGTAATTTATGTTTGGAGTTTAGCAATTTAAGAAACTAAATTCTTTCTCCGGAGTAAAAAAATATGTTACTATTTTTGAGTATTATCATACTAAATGCGAAACAATATTCCAGTTTAGGTAAAATATTTTTATACATTAATTTTAGTTAATATAGCAATGTAAATATATATATATATATATATATATATATATATATATATATATATATATATATATATATATATATATATATATATATATATATATATATATATATATAAAATGGACTCAACGTGTCTAATTTACAATCTGTAATTAAACCTTGAATCCCGAATGAAGTAAAAGAACATGAAAAATAAAATACCTTTAAATTAATTGATAAAGATTTAGAAAACTAAGATCTGTTTATCAATATAAGGAATTATTAATATAAAAGACAATTTGAATATAGGAATCAACAAGTAAGATACTTTTCGAAATTAGTGAATGAGGAAAATCTTAATGCAAGTTCAAATGAGTAAAACTCAAAAATAGTGGAATATAATAAGTTTAGATAAAATATTCTATATAATGTTTATTCTGCGATGGTAAATTTTCAGGCAAATGCAGATTATGAAAATTAATTTTTTGTCGGATAATTATTCTCTATTTTATGGGCATTTACGATCCTGTCTATTTATTTTGAATAGATAGCTTTATATAGAATTCTGAAATATAGCGAGTAATGTATTTCTTCAAAATGATATTAAATGTAAAAATGAGTAAGAGTTTATATAAATTTTTCAAATAAAAATATGAATGAAGGCAATTAAATGTAAAGTATATTTTTAGATAAAATAAAAATGCGAAAAACTCAGTTAAGTATTCTCGCTTGCAATATATTTTGAGAACATAAACAAGAGACGTAAAATCTAATATATATATAAATATATATATATATATATATATATATAAATATATAAATATATATATATATATATATATATATATATATATATATATATATATATATATATATATATATATATTTATATATATATATATATATATATATATATATATATATATATATATATATATATATAATGCAAATGAATACTTTATTTAAACTGAAATACTTCAAACTTTACTATATCATATGCTTTGCTGGCTATCTAAACCAAAATGCAAAGGAACACCATAAATATGTTTGGCAAATTTATTTTTCAGATAACATAGCAGTGAGTGTTGAACCACGGGCTAGTTGTTTTGCAAGCATAAACCACAAAATTTCTATTAACGAGATTGGGAGAATAAGTATCTCCCGGTCGCAATGCAATCTGATGTATAAAAACATTATATATGCCAAGTGTGGTTGCGCGTTATCCTTAGAATATGGCTGATGGTAAGAGCTGAAGTTATGGTAGGACCTCGGCCTTCAGTGCTTTAGACTAGGTGTTTTGAACACCCGTGATTACTACGAGAATAATTCGAGGAAGAAAGCTAATACCATCTCAGACTATGAAATTATGTGCAGGACCAATGTGGCGATGCCAAATCAAAAAAGCAATCTCTCACCACGTGTATTCAAACTGAAATTTAAGTATCATGGTGTTTTAGAGAGATAAAAGTGTGATTCATCAGTTAAAAAAAGTCGCTCATTCCAATTGTATATGCTCGTCTTTCATCATACCATTAGTGGCATCATCTTCTATGATTTTCAGTCAAATGTAAATGTAGCAATGGATACCTTGAGGACATTCCATTCAGTTTCTCTTGACATAGACTACTGAGAGAGAGAGAACATCTAATGATGTGTGCTATAAACTGCATCTGCTGTGCTATATTTCGTGATGTTGCTGAGAATTCTATTACTGCCGTGCGCACAATATGCTGGCCATCACTTTCTGAAGTGCAACGAGGCTGGTATTATAGCTGCCGTAGGTCTTCCATTCCCTCTTACATTTAGTAATTTCAAATCCGTTTAACTGTTGCTTAGATTCATCCAAAACGATCACTTGTTTCTCTGCAAGATAATCCGCAGTCCTATGGGCTACTATCCTTCATCGGTCAGGCTGCGAATTATACTGGAAGAGATGATTGGTGTCTTTTATTACGAGACATTATTAAACTTATAGCAGTTATACATAACGAGGCCTTGTTAAATTGACTAGGAAAATACCTAAGAACAACCAACTATTTTCTAATCAGAAAAGTTTCTTCTTTCATATAGAGCTTGAGCTTGTAAAAGGCAATAAAATCGCCTATCATGTGCTTATGCGCTATAATAAAAAACTTAATATCATAATGTCCCTTTTATTGCTTGAAACTTCCAAGTTACTTCCAGACTTTCAATGGACGTTAACACCTTTGCAGCTGTCAACGTGATTGATTTGCGACGTTTGAATTCCAGGAACAACGTAGTACCCAAAGACAGTCAATAAGTTCTGATTGGAAGATGATGTGGGAACGACAAACCGGATTCATGAAGGGCAACCGACAAACCGGATTCATGATGTTGGGAGATTGGGGGAAAGTTTGTATAACAAATATAACTCTTCAAATTGAACTGGAATCACCAGGTGAATGGGCCAGGTGCTTTCGAAGAATTTATTGCATCTTCACTCTTTCTGATTCGGTGGAGTGGCTGAAAATAGACGTCAAAAAGTGACATTAGAAGATGGATCTGGAGATTTCTGGAGGTCAGATGTTGGGAGATTGGGGGAAAGTTTGTATATAAATAACAAGCCATTATGGGGGTGGGGGAGAGCTTCGACTTACGTGTTGTGTTCCTGATACTTCTCTCAAACAGGTTCTGGAGCGGGCAAGTCCAAGTGACGGAACGAGGAAAGTGAACCAGTTCCAGATCATGAGACTGACGCCGAATCGAGTCTGAGACAGAATCGCGAGATCAGAGAGACTGACGCCAGGTCTCGAGATTGACTACCCTGATGCTCCAGTGCTGACCAGAGAGGATAGTCGACCTTATCGAGTGACTGTTCGAGACTGTGTTCCCGAGTACGGAATTTAAGAGTCTGGTCCCCAGTACCAGCGAAGAGTTTTTCCCCGACCAAATGTGCCGCGAACGTTCAAGAATGTGAGGAATTGATCAGTTTTCCTGGAGCCTACAATTTATGACATTTCTTGCACACAATTTTGTTAATTTGTAGATAAACATTTAATCAAGAATATTAAATTACGTGAGCCTGATTCCTTAACGGCCCTTGCCTACCTAGAAGTCATCCTATCCAGAATGAGTACGTTACAATATGATTTACAGGCTTCCTTCAATCTGTTGTATTTTGGGTAGCTTGCTAGGAATTTTTCTTAGCAGTACTGGAAAGTTTTTTTTCTAATGCCCGGCTGCTATTTTGAATTTAATCAGATTCAATGCTACAAAGGATGAGGGTCAAAAGTGATGGTAACTTTTAAAGTGGGATCCCCAGTGGGTGTACCAACTTTGCCCCAAAAGTCAAAGAATAGAGAAACACTCACACAGAGAGAAAGAAAGATACATGCCCGAACCAGCATTCAAACCCGGGACATACTGTTTCAAAGTTAAGGACGCTAACTACTCCGACATTGGTCGGCACTGACTGTGAAGTTAAGTTATTGAGTTTTCCTAATTTAAACTTTAAATATTAATAAAAGCTAATTTTCTAAAAAGCTCTCCGTAGACTTTCAGAAATCTTACTGAAATTTCAGACGATAATATAAAGAGTTAACAATAAATAGACACAAATGCATGCATTCAATTTAGAAGTAGAAATATTTGGAGATACGTTGAGAAATGTTTTGAAGATAGTGATAGATACAAAAAAATTGGTCAGAGACATCCGGGGTCAAATTATAAGCATCATTGATGAGGATCATATCAGCAACATTATTCCCTAAAAGTACAATTGTGAATAATTTTGGTTAGTTTGTATACGGCACAACTTTTATTTTTCTCTTAAAAAAGCCAATTAGATTGGAACCTATAGTTTAAAACGGATTTTGAACCAATGCAACCATCCGTGTCCAAGATAGGACTCGATACTTTGAACTCTTGAACTGAAGCCCAGATATATTCAACTGACAGCTCAGATCTCGATAATTTTGGAAATATGCACCCAGTTAGGCTTGATATATTAATCATATAATAATGTGAAACAATGAGAAAACTAATTCTATGAGGAGTTTTACATTAATATTGATTTTTTTAAAAAAGTGACGAATAAGTTACGATTAGAAGAAATTAGTCATAGATGTCATAAATTGTTTGTAACTTCTATCGATAGTTTCTAAATGTATGTGAAATGAAATAAATAAACCTTATTAAGTTCTTTTATTATTAATTATTTGAAAAATAATTGTTCAGCTTTCAGATAAGTTTTAAAATGGGATTTTCATTCCCATAATTTAACTATCGATCTTAAACGTTTTTTCCTTAATTCCCAAACTATACCTTTTACATTTTTGAAATAAAACGTGTAATACGATGAAAAATTTAGACATTTTTTTTATCAAAACCAATTTTAATGAATATTTCAAGTTAATAAAAAATCCTTATTCCGTATAAAATAAATACCTTAAAATTTCCTTTGACTCCAGATAACGAATCTTTGAATTCCATCCAATTACCAGTTTCTTTACATTCTTGTCTCCACAACAAGCGTCTCTCTAGAATCCTATTGGTGTCATTCAGTGTCGTCAATAACACCCTCAGCTCACCTGTTTTAAAACCGAAGGAGTGGTGTAAAAAGTAAAAGAATGAAAAACAGCTTGAATCAAGGTTATTCTGTACTGGAGACTGAAGGTTTGCAATAGTCTTATTTTCTGGTGGCATTTCTTCATAGGAACTGATAAAAATAAAGTACCCTGAAAAATATTCAAGCTGTATTAAAGGTTTGACATGTCTTTGTGTCTAAACAAATTCATATTTGTAAAAAACGTGTAATAAAATCTTTTAAGAAGAAGCCAATTTTCGCAGCAGGAAATCCAGAGTACTATATTAAAAGCTTGAGGAATTTCGCTAAAACTGACTTTAACTTGCCATTTTCTTATTATAAAACAAAGGATGTATTCTCGAATAAGTAAAAAATTCTCTTTGGCAGAAGATAAAAGCTGATAAGTACACTCCCAAAGAAGCATAGATTGTATTAAGTTGCTAAACAAGCTTTGCAGATGATCCAACCATACATGCAGTCAAAAATTCTACCGAACAATTTCGAGATATCTGAAGTTACCATTCCAATATGTTTCCAAGAAATGTAAACCAGGTAATGTTGATCCAAGATTATTTGGATAATTATCAGTCGATTTTTGCATAGACTAATGTTAGGTGCCTTCTCCGATCATTTATGTCCTTGAAAAAAGAAAGTTTTGTGGTAGTTACCAAACTTGATAACTTACTTCCTTATATACAGTAATTACTGCCTGAATATTTGTTCGTTTTCGAGTTTAATCCATGCTTGTTGCTGCATTATGATTTTTCAATATCTCTAATTTCACGTTTCAGTACTTGTTCTTAAATACACTTTCCATACTTACGAATGATTTTTAAGCAGTTAAAAATATTAAATAATAAATCAAATTTAAATTAAGTTGAAGTAATTCAAAAAGTTGATTTGATTGAATTGTTTTCATGTTTTGAATTATTTGTACAAGAGCAATATGTTCAATTATTATCAGAATATATTATGTGTTTAATATACAACAATTGATCAGCGTATCTATAGATTTCTAATTTTAATGAATTCTACGTAATTCTATTTCAGTATTTTATCTGTTAATATTACCTTTTTCATTCCAGGGCTTCCTTGGATGGACATTTCCAATAAAAGATGTAAGGCTGAAATTCCATGCAAGAGTTAAGTTGTCATGTTCCCAAAAACAGAAATCTAAATCGTCAAATGAACAATTTATTTCTTCTATACCTATAAGAGAAGAGGAATCACAATATCGGTCACTTAAAGACTAATCTTGTTATTTAACTTAAAAAAAGTATGAGGAACCTAATTAAGCTTAAATTTATTTTGGAGACGATACTAATAATAAAGGTCTAATCTTATATAATTGATGAGTAAATTTTTAAATTATTTAAAAAATTATTCGACACGAAGATGATATTTCCATACTGACTTATTAACTTGACTGATTAATTCATCAAATTTTATTCAATAACCATTGAAAGCGTAAGAGTTTCATTTCTTGCCAAAAAACTTTTATCCATAGTTGGATAAAGGATTCTGTTAAATTTTGTACAAGGAATTTCATCTTCAATAAATTCTGCATCTGTATCAATATCTTCTAAAAACTATTCATGCATTTAAATGCTTAAAATATGTGTTCCATTGAAGGAACACATTTCACACATAATATTGTAAATAACTTAAAAAAAAGACAAACTGAAAAAAATCAAAAAAGATTAAAATCTTAGAAAAAAATCTTAAGTAAACTAGAAGAAGATGGACGGTCACCATGTTAAAAAATAGACCACTGTACAACAACAGGGAAAACTATGCATATATATAGAAATGCAATCAACCTATTTTTCTGCACTTGATGAAAAACGCATAATAAGTCGGGCAAACGCATAAAACAATGAAAAAGACTTTTTTATGCAGTGAATAGAAATATAAAAAATTTCATTTAGAAAATGACCCAAAACCTTAAGAAATAACTATGAATTGATTTTTAAACGTAATCAAAACAGGAGGATAATATATTTAAGACAGCGATACAAGGGTAAAGAAAAAAAAACGAATTTAACGAAAAACTGCAAGTATTGAAAATGAAAGATAAATAAATATGTCCTTTTAAGAAAAATTATATAGACATTTTTAAACTAAAAGCTTGAAGGCACTGGATATGTAAAGGAGATTTTTACTGGAGTCACAATATATTTGAAATATAATCAGATGATAAAATATCTATGTAATAGGATGAAATACGTATGAAAAATCGAATAAATTAAATGGTAGATCAAACCATTTCATTTTTAATTGATAATTTCGTCAATTGTCTTCCAATTTTTTTGAATTCTTTATATACCGCACGAAAAAGTCACATAAAGAAAAATTTGCACAAAAGTAGACGGAATAAAAACTGGTTTGAGGGTATTACAGAAACATTATTGCTAGTCAATGAACTTAGTATGCATCATACTCCAATTTATTCATACTGCATCATATGAGAAAGCAAATGAATTATAGTTTATCCATGTTTTGGTGCAGAAAATTTCGGTTTCATTCCACCCATTCAGAGACAATTTTGAATTGATGTAGCTTTCACGCACATTTAAACTAGTAGACGTCTCCAAGTAGGGTACAGATGGTGCGCATGAATGTGGCTTACTATCCTTCCAGAAGGCGATAGTAAGGAGATGGTTAAAAAAGCCTTATGAAAGACTATTTTCCCTGAGTACTTTGCCAACTGCTTATCTAATCATACTACCATCACATTATTTCATTAGCATGAAAAATATTTTGATTATTCATTATATCCTCTTTTTTTTTAAACTAGTGATCTTACTATCAAAATGCTGCAAGATGTTATCAAATTTGATAATAGTTTAAAAAATGAAACTCAGAAACATGACTTCAAGGAGAAAACGAACACGGAACTCTCCATCACTTGTCAATGGCATTTTTTTAAATAAAAGGTTTGAAGATATAAATAAAAAATTTGTATAAAATTAATGGTGATCACCAAAGGAATGATAACGTTTGTGGCATGCATAAGTACTTACAATTATTGTATATCTCTTCCAGATATTTTACTTTATATACCCTACCTCTCGGTAATGCAGATTTCGGTGTAAAACTGCATTTTTCACCACGTCGTACTCTGAAGTCATCCATCGCTATGAAAGCAGTTTCTCCTTTTCCGATGATTCCTTCGAAAGCAAACTGTGGTACAAAAGCACTTGTTAATTTAAAGAATCTCAATAAAAAGACATTAAATTTAAAATTAATTGACATCTTTCATTAGATTTTTGTGCCTAGAGTTGATCGGTCATTCAATGGTGCATATTTGCACATGAATTCTAATAAGACCGGAATCTACAGTTTAAAGTAGATTCCGAACCACACGAACAACGAACTATTGAACTGTTGAACCGAAAGCAAGAGCACTAAGCATTCAACTATCAGTTGGTCAAAATAACTGATTATTTGATTTAAAAATATTTTTAAGCATGCACTATTATCATTTATATATATATATATATATATATATATATATATATATATATATATATATATATATATATATATATTATAAAATATGCATTTACAATAAATTATGACATCACAAGAATATTGGTAATTAAAAGATATTATTTCAAGAGAAAATAGAGTATTAATCTTTTTTAAACGTTACAAATTTTAACTTATTCACTTGATATGTGAAGCTTTTTAAGTAAATATTAAATGCTCATTTTATTTAATTCTGTAAGACTTACAGAAATAGTTAGTTTTCTCAAAACAGAAGAGGGTGCTAACATTAACCTTTTATTATTATTAGTAGTAGTAAATCTACTCATCACAGTAGAAATATTTAAGACTGAAAATTTACATAGAAGACTCAAAATTACATAGAAATATGAAGTAAAAATCTTCTCGAAGTGGCATAATTGAATAAAAAGACTTGTACGCTGACTTTGAGGATTGGATACAGTGGTTGTGGAATAGCACACCACACATAAAAACAGCATATGAAAACGGAAAAAAAAACTTTTTGAAGATGAAAAACTAGAAATGAGAAAAGCACCAAATACTTAAGAAAGAAGAAAAAAGGAGTTCATTGAAATGAAACCAGAATGAAAGGGTATGTTCGAGTAAATATGAGTGTTCGAGTAAATATTGCACGTTTGTGAAGCAGGCTTAACATCTTTGTTAAGTGGAAAATTTAAGACATTCTCAAGTATTCATTTATCAGCTTTGTCAAATGCAGTCCAACTTCAAAGTGAGGACACTTAAAATAAAAACGTCTTTTTTCAATATTCTGTAGTTTTTTAGGGAAGATGTCATAACCCAAAATTTCTGTTTGATTTCCAGTCAGCAGCATTAACTTATCTTTCCTAAATTCGTCATTCTTTAGCTGGAACACTTTATATATAATTAGATACATTTTGTGAATATTTTATTAATATAATCATAAATTTTAATGTGATGTTTTAATTAACGTTTAATGAACGTAGTAAGAAATGAACACATTTACGTATTCCTCCCTTCTGTTTGTCGATTTTTTCAGGGTCAATGATCTTCTGGACTTTATCTGACTTCGTCAGACATTTGGAGGATAAGCCACAAAAACAATAACAGAAATCAGCACTGTTGGTACTTGATTATAGTGAACTAAAAATTATAAACAAGGATCTACAATACTGATATAAAGCCTTTTCATAGCGTTAATACTGAGAAACATATTTTTATTATTAAAATAATATTTAACATAAAGAACCAAATACTAGTGGATGCAATTATGATAATAATCCATACTAACTTTCCAAGGAAACATGCTCGGTTCCAAATATACTCTGCCCTTTTTCCATGAATTTCCTTGAAATCCTTTTAAAGCCCATAGGATTCTTTTCTTAGAATTATTCTCCTTTTTAAACATCTATGCCATTCATAAAGAGAGAATAAATATTTTCATCAATAAAATTTATTTAACCTACTTTCATAATATGATGTAATATTTAAATACATTAATAATTATGCATTTATATATTATATAAATATTAATTAACATTATATCATATGTTTAAAACAATTAAAATGTAAGAATGACAGTCACTGATCTTTTCTGTAATATAATGAGTTAAGTTTTATCCTTATCAAAAACACAACCAATCAACAATGGCAGAAGTACAGATGGAAGAATCCACTTTAGCTGAGAAGGGAAAGGAACAGAGATATTTCAACATAAAAATTTATGATTGGGTAAAAAATTTAAAAATGAGGCATTGATTTCTCAACGAATCTGGTTCTTTCAATGCAGTCTTAGATCAGAATGCTAAATAGGTAGATATTTTTCTCAGGTATTGATTGTGAAGTTTGACTTTTGCATCTTATTGGAAACCGGTATTACATACCTTTCTACTAAATTTAAAGGCTAAACGTACCTTTTCACAAAATAAAGTTCAATTTTGATAATTTTTATCTTATAATTCATATTTTTTTAAAAATAAATAAATCAGTATACTTAAAAATCAGGGGTTACCCATAATATTCAAATAGAAAAAACTTCAGGAATGTTTACTTTAGCAAGTATTGCTGTATGTTAAGTAATGTTAAGTAAAAATATAATGGCTTTACCTGAAGAATAATACGATTTCCTTTCATGTAGTAAAAGAAAGTGAAGCACCAAGAATATCCAGCAGATGGAAACGATTCGCTTTCTAAAATTGCTTTGGAAAGAAGTGCTTCGTTTTTCACGTAGAAAATCATATACTGACCTTAAATAAACACAAATATCAGCCAATGAACAAAACAATTTTACGGCTTTAAAAGATTTATAATTAAAGATTTAACAGTTTTAAATAAATGGCCAAGGTGTTCATTAAAAAAATGTACGAAGAATTGATGAAAGTAATTATGGTTTAGTCAAGCAGCTTTAAAAGCGCTCAATTCTTTCGAAATCAAATCTTAAATGATTTTGGAATGTAGAAACCTTCTTACAGAACTGGCAACTAGAAACAAGGTGATCCTTGTATGGGTGCCAGTGCACAAAGGTATCGAAGGTAATGAAAGGGCTGATGAAATTGCTAAACAAGGATCGTCTTTTGCTCCTATTCGTGCATAACCTTTTTGTGGGATTAATTTGAAGACCGCAAAAACCAATGATCTTAGATGGTAAAAACGTAAGATGTATGAAGCTTGGCTCAACACTCCTGGTCAAACCCACGCTAAAAGTATGATCTGTGGATCATCAGCGAGGATTGCCTCTGAAATTCTAAGATGCTCTATGCAGAAGATACCTTTAATCGTAGGCTTCATAACTGGGCACTACTATTTCAGAAAACACCTCCGTAAAATGGGACTGTTTCAACAAGACCTTATCTGCAGGAAATGTCATACGCAAGAGGAAACGGCCAAGCATATCATTTACGAATGTGAGGCTCTTGCCCTCCCTAGATTAACTTCTTTAGGCATCATCCATACTAGAGAGTTACACCTAGACTCCATTAAAAGGTTATCGGACTTTATTAATAAAGTGGGTGACCCGAGCAACTGGAACTAGGAAACATTGGGTTTGGAGTTATTGGTACAAAATGCTGATAAAAGCAGAGGTGCCCAATGACATACAAACCCAACTCTAAGAAGAAGAAGAAGAATTATGGTTAGTCTGTTTTTCTAAGTTGATTATTTTACAGAAACGGTTTAAATTAACTGCGATATATAATTTAAAAGAATCCTTTCCTAGGATTTTGTAAAATATTTAGTTTAAAGAATAATTTAAAATAATTTGCAATTCTAATTCTGTGTCAGTGCTATACTTACTAATTAATGTTAACCACATCTTGAAAGAATGTGATGTAATTAACACAAATTTATTCTTTACATGATTGCTTATTTGCTTACATTGATTATTTTGTATATGTTAATAAAATCTTATTTTTTTAATCTTAAAACTTCTAAGTTATTCTTATTATATGTAGGAATAAAAATTAAAATTTTCACTTATTCGTGTGAAAATATCAGTAAATTATGAATCTCAGAAGATACAAAGTATTTGTGAAGATAAATATGCAATTACAAATTCAAAACCACAGTTATTTGCAAAAAATAAAGAAACATAAATTTTAGTTGGTGAGTTGGTATTCAGTGGGGAATGTAGTTTATTAAATTATTGATGATCCTTTGTGATTATTGGTGATCCTGTCACAACTGTATTCAGTAACTAAAGATTAAGGAACTGATGAATGAGCATCTCGGATGTTTAAATTTGAGTTTCTAACGTGTTGCATTATTTCATATGAATGCAAGCTAACATTATCTGGCAAATAATGAAAAGAAAATGATAATATTTATTAGTAAATAAATAATGATTAAGTTACGTTATTTAACACGATTCATTAGTTTATTGAGATATTTAATCAATAATTTCCCAACCTCTCATTCAACTATGTTTAGAACAGACTGATGACTTTTCCGGCCATGAAAAGGGAGTTATTTTCCTTTAAGTACTGTTTACAGAGCAATGTAGTGTGTGAATTCATGTCATTAATTAATGGTTTATCATAAACGTCACAGTAATGATGCTATCATCGCAATAAAATTTAATTAGTTTCCACATGCAAGTCAGAATACCAACCTTCCCCCATAAATAACTGTGGGGTTAACACGGTAAATTTTGACTTAGACTATCAAAGCAAAACGTTACAGAGGTGAAACGACAAGTCATCTGTTCATTTTATCTTCATCTTACTCAAAATGGTAAATGTTTGGAATCAAAATTAAAATGGTTTTATTTGAAGAAGTCCTCATATCGGGAAAGAAACCTGAAGTCGATGAACAATAGTAAAGTGAAGTTAAACCATCACAAAATGAAGCCTGGTGGCATCGCTTCGTGCTATCAAGGCCAAGGCGTGTCCTTCGGATAGGCAAAATTGACTCAGTATTTCATCCCATCAGCATGTTGGTAAAACTGAGTGCCCAGCATGATTGGTAATTAAACACTGGGGCTTTCCGCTTTAGGCTGACCACCTAATCGGGACATACGCTACGCACCTCAGGGCCCTCGGTTCTACAAACAAATATGGGCACTGAAGGCCTTGGCCTCACAGTCGTGCCACTGAATTTTGTAACCTCATTTGAAGTCCTCGGGATTCATCTCTGTGAAGATAATGTTTCTTCGAGACCAGAGATTTTGTGAAGTTTGACAAACGATGTCGTGTAGATGGTAATGATACTATTCATAAAGGCATATTTGGTTTTTTTCGTAATCAGACATTTTATCCGTGACTGTGGGAAACGTGATGTTTGTTACACATTATGACAAATACCCCCCAACAATTGTATTTTTTTAATCAACATTCTTACTGAAACATCCGCTAACATTTTAGCAAATTAATATGTTATCCGTTTGAAGTCGAACAGCTTTTTCTGATACCATTGAGTAAAGCATAAAGCAAGCCATTTATAATAAAATAGAAACTGTTAACCAATTTTGACTATCCAAGAATTCAGATATTGAACCTCTTAATTAATGGCTAATGCATTTAAATGCGCCTTAATTCAAATTGCAGTTGATCATTGTTAAGGAGAACCATGCAACTTATAAAATAAATTTAGCTCTTGCAGTTTTTTAGGCTTTATACTTTTCATTTATTCTTTTTTTTTTGGCTCAATATGGTTTGGTGACATTCCTTTTGTATAACCTCTTTCCTCTATAATTCCATTAAATATCTAACATGTTAATGAGGATACAGCTTTACAGTCCATATTGTAAGGAGGAGTTTCATTAAAATAAAGAAAAAATCCCAGTTCACAATACTCTTTGAACTTCACTTATAACTGAGTTTAAATTTTTTGTTCATAATTTTGTATTGATAAGTTCAGAAGTTCTGAAGTATTTCCTGTTTGAAAATTAATTATTAGAATGTGTATTATTTAATTCATCTTTATTTTATTTAAATTTGAAGAATACCTATAATAAAACAAATAATTAATGATTGCTAGTAACAGTATCAACATATGGGTTATCAAAACTATTTACTGTCGCTTGTAAATATGGCGTAAAAATATGAATTATTATGAAATGCTTCAATTGTTATTCATAAAATTCATATCATTGAAAGGCTTTTTTAAATTCATTTGCAGAACCCCCGAGTTACTAATTTATAGGTAAGCAGTTCGGTACTCTTTTAACAAACGTACTCTGATTTCCGTGAATTATGAACAAAAATTACAGTATTTCCGATAGATTAAAATATGTCTGGAAGCTAATGAAACAGTGTGAAATAATGCATAACAATACATAATAATGGATAAATTAACTCCATCAATTTTTGACTGGTTATAATACACTGGCCTCAAAAAGTTAAGGAACAACCGGTTTTTTGTGCCTAATTTGCAAATGAATGAATGAAACACCAAATTTTGATGACATGTGCACAAAACAGGTATTTATTGACTGCAAAATAGAAGTTTACATAAGAAAAAACCAAAAAAGTATTTACAACAAAAAAATGCAATCTCGCTGGAAAACCCCATTCTTGGAAAAAAGAATAATGACAGTTTTATGTGGTAAAAAGTAATAGAAGCATAACAAAAATGAGTTTTAATAAGGGATATGCCCACCCCTAACTTGCATGCATTGGCGGCATCGACTTTCCATGCTGTCAATTAAGTTGTCGTTTACCGAAATGGGAAGCAACGACCAGACACGGAGTAAGCTTTGTTCCAGCTCTCCTAAAGACATTGGAGGAGGATTTAAAGCAGCAACCTGTCTACCAAGATAGTCCTACACGTGTTCTATTGAATTCAGGTCTGGAGATAGATTTGGCCGTTCCATTCGCTCCAAACCAAGATCCTCAAGATATTCCTCAACAACTACAGTTCGGTGAACTCGTGCGTTATTATGCATCAGAATGAAGTCATTGCCAATTCATCATTCAATTGCAATTCATCAATCATTGCCACGCGGCATATGGTCGGACAAATGGATCAAGAATCTCATCCCTATATCTCACGCCAGTCACAGTTCCTCCCTGGAACACATGCCGGTCACTCTGACCACCAACTGAGATCACAGCCCAAATCATCATTCCACCACCACGGTAACCGTCTCTTTCCACAATGTTGGATTGGTGGTATCTGGTGTTTTGTTCCCTCCAGATCAGAAGACGTCCTGAATGGCTCTCCAATGTGAATCTGGATTCGTCTGTGAAGAGTGCAGAATCCCATTGCTGTCTGGTCCGAGAAATGTGTTCTCTTGCCCAAGATAAGCGATCCCTTCTTTGTCGTCCGGTGAGGGGTACACACATATCTGGTCGCCTTGCATAGAGACCTGCATGGTGAAGACGCCTTTGTACCGTATTAGCGGATATTCTTC
This sequence comes from Latrodectus hesperus, assembly GCA_037975125.1. Lineage (NCBI taxonomy): Eukaryota > Metazoa > Arthropoda > Arachnida > Araneae > Theridiidae > Latrodectus > Latrodectus hesperus. The sequence continues at coordinate 28,478,993 of CM075855.1, read as the reverse complement.
TCCCCGATGCTACAGAGAATTCTGCAACAAGTTGTGGAACAGAAATTCTTCTCCTCCTTCGGACCGAAAGAGCTATAAAACGGTCTTCTGCCGGTGTTTTGACTCGTGGTCGGCTTGGAACATGTCTTCTGGATACAGAAGCTTCAGTTTGATATTGAATCCAGAGACGGTGGACCACACTGCTAGATACATTAAGGCGTCTAGCAGCATCAGCCTGCGATAACCCCATTTCCATCGATCCGACCGCCCACCACCTTAACGAGTCGGGCAAACGGCTTCTTTCAGACATTGCGGGACCCCACTGCCTATAGTAAAGGAAACTGCTAACAAAAGTTGTAAATCAAAAAAGTTACACGCGTAATTACGAAATGCTTATGTTTGCATATTTTTCTCTCACTCATATATAGCTATTCTTAACTATAAAAAGAAAATGATAGCTACCGTTTTTACATAAATTTGCATAAAGTTCATTTTTATCATTTACATAAACTAAATTGTTTTGTTAGTATCATTTTTTTTATGGTGAAGTTTGAAAAACATGTCGTTCCATAACTTTTTGAGGCCAGTGTATTTCAAATATGAGTGCGTGCATAAAATCCAAAATTATTGGTTGTTTTTACTTGATACACATACCGCGTAAATTCCATGTCAATATAACCAGTTCTGTAATCAATACGGTATTAAGAGACGTCATTACTTTTATTTTTAAAGCAGTAATATTTCTATCTTTTTTTCAAGTTGCAACCTTGAGCTGGTTCTGAGAAATAGAAGTCGAAATAATCTTAAAGTCTTTAAAAGTATGCTTGATGAAACTCATGCTTTCCGGTGATTATTCTGATTTTGCTCTACAAAAAGTATAATGTTGCTGAAACAATAGTTCACATGTAAAATCTTCTGTTGTCCTCTTTGAAAGGTTATGCTAAAGTGGCTTCATGCCGCTTTCCTTTAAGATCAGCAAAGTGAAACATCAATTGTCGCTGAGAATGATTGAGAGGGTGACCACATTCCCCCTTACTGTATCCCTTTAGTTCGGAGGGCTGGGAAAGCACCCGCATTCATCTATGTCATCCAATGCACTTCTGCTAGCATAGCGTGAAGATCTGGAGAAGAGGGTGAAAGCTCATATGTGATCTCATCAATTGACCGTTGTTCAAAATGATGAAGCACTTGAAGAGTGTGTATTCCAAAGGTGTTTATCTTAACGTATAGTATGGGATTCACATACATCGCTATGAATGCATGTACCTGGAAAGCTTATCGTGCAGGCATAAATAAGCTGAAAAGAATTCCTAAAGTTTATGAGCGAAAATGATTTTGTATTCATCTGTATGATTTAATTCTATTTGAATTTCACCTGCCTCTTTTCTCAATAGTTATTCATGACAGTTTACCAGCTCAACAATATTTTGAGATCATTGCTACAAAAAAAAATACTAAATAGAGATCATTTCTCTACTATTTTAGATTTCATATACCTCAATATCACAGAGAAATCTGCGCTTTTGTTAGTGAACATGCCATTTTATGCACTTTACATATGATATATTTTGATCGTTGTAATTTACTCAATACAATCTTCGCAAATTCATATTTCATAATGAATCTATTTTTGTCAAATTATTATTTCGTTCGTATTTTCATAAGTGATTCGATGTCATTGCATTGTATAAGGCAGTCTGTATGAAACAAAATCTTAAGAAATGAGTACTTGCACTTCTCGATGTTTCATTAGATTTTGCATAAAGTTTCAAATTCTCAACTTACTCACCATTTGATACTTTTTGAGTGTGATCCTCTTTTGGTGCAATTTCACTGTCATTCCAAGATGATCCTGACTTCCTTATCCAGTTGTAATGCCCTCCTCCATCCACCCAGGTACACTGATCTACCTCAAAATCACAGGATCCTGTAAGAAAGGACAGAATACTCCCAAATATCCAAAAGAGACATTTGAATACATAAAATAGAATCATAAAATCCGTCTGCTGTCTTTCAAAAGTGGCTAAGATCAAAATTATTACTTTCCACCCCGCAACAAATCATCTCATTACAAGATTACTTTGAGACTCAAAAATTTACAAAATTTATCATCTGAAATATTATTCAAAGATTCTTCCTTATTTCTACAACTTAACAAATCTTCTTCAAAATGAATGAATTTATTAATACCTGAAATTCAGTATTGTTAAGTTTAAAATTTATTTCTGTAATTTATATTTCAGCCATTTTATGCAAAGTAGAATTTAGTAAAATATCAATCACATCTGAAAAAGTCAGAGTAATGATTCTGAAATATTTGTTTCCAGTTTCATATTCTTATATCCTACTTTAAAACGAACATTAATAAATTCTTTCAATTCCTAAGAATACTTTTTATGAAAGTTATTAATTTTCTTTCATTGTTGTTTTTGGCATCTTAGAATTATATATGGTCTTAAAAAATGGCCATTAATCTTTCAGAATAAAAAAGCATTGCAAAATGAATATCAATTTTCAAATGAGACTACTTTCTAAAATCAAATTATAAAATGCAAAATGTAACTGGTGAAACGAATATCTATTTCTAAAAGAATTAATTTCTATGTTTCGCAAATAAAAGAATTCATTTATGCTCCTATTCCATGCTGAATTTGCAAAACTGGAAAGTGCTTCATGTGAATTAATCTAAAGATAGTTCATAGAGTAAATTACTCTCATTAATTACATTTCACATTTAAATTATAAGGTGCATAAGGATATTTGAAAGGGGAGGCAACATCAAAATTTTTATTCACTTTGAATAAATTTTCTATCGTCAACGAAACTGATAACATAGTTTAACATGTATTCACAGTCTAGAACTATATTTAAGGGCTCTAATTATGAGTTTAATGCTTGTTGAAGAATTATAATGTCTAACATCGTCGTGATAAATACAGTTGACAATGTTCTTTAAAATACAGCCCACTGTGTTCAGGAGATGATGATATATGACTTGGAAAAATTGCTGGGATTTTTAAGCAATTAAAATTCATATCTTTAACTGTAACGTTTCTACTCATATGGGGCTTAAAATATAAAAATTATTCCGAGGAAATTTACAAAATCGAAAAGATATGCATGAAAATTGGTGAAAATATTGCCAATGATATCAGGATACCAACACGTGGAAATTATATCTTCAAATAAAACGACTGAACAACATGCCAAGCAAGACCCTTAGAGAAAAAGATGCTTGTTAAGAGTCACAGCAGACGTCGACAGTTTAGATTCTAATTTACATCATGCAATAGAATAATTTTAATTCAGATAAGACTTTAAAAGCTTCACATGTATATGAAGTCAGTTTGTTACAAATAATTTTGGATGTAAAAGGAAAATAATCAATTAAATACATTTTTCAATTATTTTTCATTAAATTATATTTATATGCATAATTTTATTTTGTTGTCAAATGTAAATGCATTCTGAAGTGCATGAGCATACTTTCAATATTTTTTTCACCTAAAAATCATTTTTTATGTTTTAATTTAATCTATTTTTTCTTAACTAACAACTAACATTTCTTAAGATTTGGCTCAACTATTTATTGATAGAATTTGATTTTGCACGCCATTCATACAAATGAAGATTTCTTTCTAGAAATTGTCATTCTTATTTAGAAAAATTTGATCTGTGTGTAACACCACAAAAATTCAAACTAAGATTTTTCAAGCATTTCAAAATTAAAAATTCGTAAATTCTTTTCAGTCTTTTTTGAATTTTTTATGCTATTCACATTTCTTTTCAATGATACTCAAAGCTTAAAATTAATTTAAAAAATTTTTTTTTGAATTTTCACGCTAAGTACCTTATGAGAGAAGAAAGGAAAATGAATCTATTTAATTTGAAAAAATTGTGCACTTTTAAATAATTAAAAGATTTTATTTTATAAATGTGGATTATGAATACTGTTCTACATGTTAAAACTAGATTTTTGAACGAATATTGCCTACCATATTTTTATAGTGTCAATTTTGAGGTTAAAGCATTTTAATTTAGTATTTTCTTGTTATAGAAAATCTTATTTCAGTTTGCATGACTTTTAATAAAACTTGTTCAAAACAAAGGGTGATAATTTACAAACGAATTAATGTAGCCACATCCACTTTAGAATTCAACAAAGATAAGCATGTCTGATATATATATATATATATATATATATATATATATATATATATATATATATATATATATATACATTATACATGTATATACATGTACACTGTATATACATGTACATTATATATATATATATATATATATATATATATATATATATATATATATATATATATATATATATATATATATATATATATATATATATATATATATATATATATATATATATATATATATTCGTTTTTAAAATTTCTAAAATATTCTTCAAAATTGAATGTAAAGTTATATAAATTTTGTAAAAGTTATGTAAAGTATATACAACAGTTCACAAATTAAAAAAGGACAAGATAAGAACATAACTGTAAATTACCAGCTTCTGGGCAGTTCCCAGGTATAAGTTTAATGTCATCTAATACAACAGATGCGTGACATGCCAAGACAGCTGTAAACTGGAACTAAAATAATAATATTTTCACATTTTTTATTTAACTGAGTAATCAGTTACTTATTTTAATAATAAACGATAATGGTAACATATTTTATATTATTAACCAAGCTAACTCGTGTTTTAAAAGTTAAATCTTGCAATACAGCTCTTTTTTATTTTAAAAAGCCAGTCTGAGCCCAATTTGCGAACTTGTAACTTTGATTTTACTCCTTAGGTGTTGTAGTAATTTAAGACTTATATTATTTTATGCACATAGACAACACATAAAAAATCTTATACTTTCATACACTAAGTGAAGTTAGTTCATGCATTTAACGTAGCTTAAGTAGTTGCATGCTGTATGTTTCAGTGCGAGAGAATCGGAGATCATTTTCTCATGTAGGAACTAATGTGAATCTTGTTATGTTTTGCCACCTAATTCAACTTGGATCATTAGCTGTTTTGAAGTATACAAAGGAAACATTTGTGCAATGAAGTTACTATCTATGAATATAAATTCTTAATAAGATAACCTCTTAGTTGCATGACAGATCTATTACAATGCTCACCCGTCTGGACTATTTCCTTGTCGAACATAAAAGTTATTCTTGGTTCAACCAGAAAGATTTTTCATTTTATTTTGTCCACTCGGAGAGTAACTAGTGGGGGATCAACTCTTTAAAATGGTTGTGAACCACTATAAATATCCAAGTCTGAAATAGGAATCATGGTTTCTTAAGTTTGATTCCCATTTTGACTCTTGAAAGAAGGAAATATTACTCCAACGTCATGGTGCACTCGCTTGGGGAGGCATTATACTGGGCTGCAGAACAGATCAAATCAGTGTCATGATAGATAGGGATATCATTATGGAACCACACGTCCTTTTATTAAAGGTTTACGTATGCACTGAATTTGTGACCATGGATGCAACACTATCCTCACCGTTTGAACGTGGCCAATGATCTCCTTTAGTAGGGGGATATTTGCAATTTTCACTTGCCTTGAATCCGATGGAACCTGCGAAGGGCGTGCTTGGCCGATGAATCCCAGCCAGTCATTCACCTCCCACATCTGTATCGGACGTTCGGAAAACATTGCTTGTGAGGGGAGTTCTCTCCCCCTACAGTGGCTCGGTAATGTGATCCTCGAATGCCTCAGTGTTGTATGCATTATATTTTCTCGTATAAAAGACATACCACGTATTAACTATCATATCAACGACACACAGTTCACTTGTTGTACGGGCATTATGCAGTGTAAGCTCTGGAAGGAGCTATAATCGTGGTTTTTATTCCTGGCATAATACATACACCATCTCTTTTGTTCTTTCTAATTTTCTTAATACATAAGCGTTACAAATATTTCTTGAGTATCGGCAGTTTTAATTGCCGGCTTCTGCATTATCTTTAATTCATAGATATTTATCATTTTTGGAATTTTTATGATTGTGATTTATGATTTTTATGAGAATATTTGCTTATTTAGAAACGTATAGCTAGAATTACTCCACGAATATGGTTTTCTTATATGAATGATGTTTTTATAATATTAACTGCTAAAATTACCATTTTTAAAACATTTTCCTTTGCAAAATTTTGCGAATCAAGAAAATTTGCAAACACTTCCATGAGGAGACCACGCTGAGATCTACAGTTAGCAGTCACTGATGGTGAATATAAGGAGAATTATTTATAGTGCATCAATAATAAATAAAATAAACATTGATGACAATAAATTAATGATAATTAGAATGATAAGCGGAATTTATTCTCAAGAGATTTATCTTGAGAAATTATAACACATACTGATGTCATAAGTTACAGGACGCCATAACATGACGTTAATTATATGTTACAGTCAAAAGAGATGGAGGAACAATAATATATAAAGAACAGTATCACAGAAGTGCAATTCCAGGACTTCAGATAAGCTGCAAAGTACCGTAAGTGATTAGCTATGATAAAATAGATAATGTTTTGCATGGAAAAACTTTTGGGCTCTTAAATCGTTGATTTACGCAAATGGCGGTGTGGCAATAGCAAGTCGCCGAAATAGCTCAGTTGGGAGAGCGTTAGACTGAAGATCTAAAGGTCCCTGGTTCAATCCCGGGTTTCGGCAATCTATGAGTTTTCATTTTATGCGGGGGCATGGGTCAATTGGTAGAGTGTTCGATAGCTAATAGAATACTTGAAAAGCTCTGAAACAAGCAGAACTTAATCTTTAGGCTATGTGCATAGATGTCAAGATATGCAGTATAGCTCGTCACGAATTACAATCCTAAGGGACTAGCAGTATTTGACAATAAAAGACAAAAGAAGCAGAAATAACATGACACCAAGCCTATTTGCTCAACCTTTCCCAGCAACAAGCATCACGATTTCACAGAAAATTTTGTACAGACAGTAAGCATTGTATGAAACATATTTTCACGAGACGTGTGGTTCGCTCCAGTCCGACCGCTGTCATTGACGATTAGGAAACATACAACTAAACATCTCCACAATGAATTGTTTTGATGTTATAAAATAATTACTAACTTAGCTTGAAATATGATTTGCAACAGAATTTCATATGAAATTCCTCACTATTCCGTTATTTCCAAGGCAACGCGATTCAAAATAGATCATTGCAATGGACAGCTTATTTAGGCGTAAATATTCAAGGTTGCAGGTCATATGTATTTATTCAAATAAAAGTCATGATAATCCATCCGGAACTGGTTTGTATTTATTTAAAAATGCCATGAGTACAGAATTCGTTAACACAGAAATTGAGATAAGACTTTATTAATCGTCATAGCAACCAAGTGTACTGTTGAGTTTCTCTAAACGAAATATCTTTTTATATTTTCCATATATACACTGCCCGACCTTGAAAATGCAACACCAAGAAGGAGTTAATTAGAAAATGACTAAACTCGGTAAATAGAGAGAGACAGCAAAGAACAATAAGTCATCTGTATTTTGAAATGATATGCATGATACAGAAGGAGAACAGGATCAGGTCAGTAGGTTGAAGGACCACCGTGGACGGCGTTACAAAAAGTAACACGTCTAGGCACAGAATCAGTTAGAGTACGGATGGTGTCCTGAAGAAGTCTCTCCATTCCCTATCAACCATTTGCCAAAGTGTGTCTTCTGAAGGAGGTAGTGGCAGGGACTGCTGATGTTATCCAACCATATCTCAAACTTGTTCATTTGGTGAGAGATCTGGCGAACATTGTGGCTGGGGAAGCACCTGTACTCTTTTCGAGGCATGTTGATAGAGGCAAGCAATCTACGGTCGGGTGTTATTCTGCTGATAAAAAGCATCAGGTATCATCTAAATTTAGAGGAGTGTCATCGCACGCAACACTACCTATCATTGGAGTAATATGGTGCTTGAATATGAATTAGAGTTGATCCAAGCCATGATGCCACATTATCGTGCGGTGTAGAGTTCCACAATTGCTGCAGGTTTGGACCTGTCACCACATCGATGGAACACTCGTACGCGGTGACTATCACTGAAGAAACTGAAGTGTGATTCATCTGAGAAGATGATCCTGTGTCACTCCGTGATCCACATCGCCCTATTCGTCATCACTTCACATTCCCGTATATGTTGTGGACTCAATGATAGTAATCTTAACGAACGCCATGAGGGCAGGCCACTGGCAACCAATAGACGTGAAATGGTTTTGCTAGATGCGGGAGGATCCAGGATGCTGCTTTGCGGAACCGCCACCACTTCCCGTCGGACGCTGACGTCACTGCCTGCACAGGCACCCAGCAAACGTTCCACGTTCCTTGTTGCAACCATCTTCACCCCAGCCGATGCACAGTGTACGCGTCCAGGGATCTGTAAGCTACGATTTGCTGTAAGGACGATCTACGATCGCCTCCCGTCGGACGCAACGATCCTGGCATGCTGATGTCACTTTGGCTACACATTCACCCCGCAAATATTCCACAGTTCTTTGTTCTAACCATGTTCGCCACAGTCGATGCACTGTGGAAGCGTCCAGGTGTCTATCAGCTGCGATTTGTCTTAGGAGTCAACCTACCCTTTTCAGTCTCATCACCATGCTTCTCGTAAATTCGTCTGTCTGCTGTAATTGACTCCATCGATGATAGCCTGCCACTCTCCGCAATTACAGGCGTCCTCTGCGAAAAGAATAAACTTTCAATGATTATTTTCCAAAAAGCAATAATGGCGAGAATATTACCCATTCTTCCGGTTCCTCGTCTCACATCTTATTCTACGTGTGCTGGAGAATTCACATCACTTTCATGACTCGGTAAAATGCATCTACCCAGAAATTTGCATAATATTTTGGCTATTCCTTCTTGGTGCTGCATTTTCAATGTCGGACAATGTATATATTTGTATACATGCATGTTTATATTTTTTTCCTTTCTGTTGTTTTATAAGCAACCTTTATGTGCATTTAGCATTTATTTTTCTTTTGAACGCTTATCTCCGCAAATTTACATTAATATTAATATGCAGACATGAGTGTAATTTGAAAGCTCATATTTGAATGGAATAGTGATGACTATTTGCATCATTTAGCATTACAAAGGGGCAAATTACAATAAAAGAAATTTTTGCTGTCTTTACAAAGGAAATTGTATTAACATAATATGCAATTTATTTTAAGTCAAGACAAACCACGTATAACTTTACGATTTTATATTTATTTGGCTGAATATAAAAGTATAGTTATTTACTTGAAATGTGTTGTTAATTTTTACTTTAATCTCCTCATACTTCCATCGCTTTGGCCGTCTTTTATTAGTGAACATTTTGGTGGTCAGCAGTTTTCCTAGAAACATTGAAAGTGTGATATAAGAAAAGTATTTCACCATTTTATTCTGTACTTACTTTTTGCATAAAGTTTAAATAAGATGGAAAATAAATTTGCAGACGAATCATTTAAACAAATTTTTATAACTTTATTAAATAGTTTTATAGATTTATATTTCAATATCTACGATAACTAAAATTAAATACTTATAATGAATGAAGGAAAAATATTTTTGTAGTGAAAAATGCAAATGCTTCTATCACTCATAATGTAATTGTTTTTTTTTTCTACTCAAACTTTACTATTTAAAAAAATGTAAAATCATGATAATATAATAAGCAAAATAATTATTAATGGCATGAGGAGAACTTATTTATTTTCTTATTAAATTCCTTTAAAAAATAGTGATTTTGAGGTCTGATCACTTAACTTTATATTATTCCTGGTATTGATTCATTACACATGAGAACGAATACTTTTTCTTAAATAGTGATTTCTTTTTTGTTTAATTAATGATTGATTCCAATATAATTCCTTAATATTGAATTAATGCATCGTGAAATTATTTTTTAATTAATAATTTTACAGAGTAAGACTTACCCATATTTTATTTAATGTTTGGAGCTGGGATGACACAATTGACAGTTTGAATTAATATTGTCTTTAAGTTGACATGAACTCTTAGAACATATTTAATTGATAAGCGCTTTTTTAGAGCAGTTTTTCTTAAGTCACGTAGAAAATTTCAGTAATAATATGAAGAATAAAAAAATAGAATTTCATATCGTATTTTTCTCTTATAAAAGGACTTAACAGTTTATTTTGTTCGAATGTGAAATAGTAATCTGATTCTGAAGAAATTTCTTATATGTATGCTTTCCAAATGTTAATTGGAATTTAATTATAAAAGGATTATTAGGTATACTCGTCGAATTGACGTGAATGTAATTTTAATTGTCTTTCCAAAAGACTTGATCATTTAAATGTTTAAACTGCAAAAGTGTGATATATAGCCACACATAAATGGCTCATAAAACTCGTGATATTATGCTTGCTTAATAGTTCTTTTTTTCACATATTTTAAAAATTAATGTAGTGCATATGTTAAGGGATTCTTGTTTAAATGTTAGTGTGTGACGTTTAAAAAAGATACCATTTTATTAAGATATTTCTCTCTTCTATATCTATATTGATCATAATAATATTTTCCCATAAAAGTTAAAAATTTAGATTATTTTTTAATATTGTCTTTCCTTATTTTATTTGCTTTTAAATTTTTTAATAAATCAAAATAAATTTAAATCTTTATTGTTTATACAAATAGTTTATTTTGTTTTGAAAGAAAATAATGTATGTTGTGTTAAATTGTTCAATCAACATATTTTTGAACATAATTTATACTAAAATAGTGCATCCTGGTAAGTATCTATTGCAAATAATTATATAATTTTCTTCAATACAAGGTAAACAAGAATGTTCTTGCCTTTTTTAATGACCCAAAAATATGACCCCCAGAAAGTGTAGCCTATTGTTATTCCTCGAAGCAATCAACATTGGCATCCAACACCTTCTTACAATGTTTCCAGCTGTCCAATCCCCTTTCAGTAAAACTCGGGAATTTCGGAACAAAAAAGTCCTTGAGTGCCTGGTGTGTGTTTACTTTATTGTGATGAAGGATTTTTCGCGAAGATGAGTGGTCCAGGAAATGGAAAAAGATTTAATTTGATGGTGCAAACCTAGGCGAGTAAGGAGGATGACACAAAGTTTCCCAACCAAGTCACTGTATACTATTTCTGGTCACCCGCGCGGCATGAGACCTCGCATTATCGGCCATGATTAGTACACCATTGCGTTTAACAAGTGCTGGATTTTTTTGTTGTAATGCGTGTTGCACACTTTCAAATCCATTGAGACTTGGAGTTCACCACTTGAGAACTAGTCCAACAAACACAAAACATAATCTTGTGTGGGTGAATAGGTAATCTTGCTGAGTGCGGGACAGTATCCTGGGGTAACAAGTAACATTTGGATTGCTTTGGAGTGCCATACAGAACCCACTTTTTGTCACTGGCCAGCATTCCATTGAATATAGATACGCTACGGTGTCACCTCCATAGTGTAAAGCAATGATAAACACTCTGCTACTCTTTGTCACTTATGGACCACCAACAGCGATTGAGAAACCCATTTTCTCAGCCTGAACGTCTTCCCTAAGTGGTGCCGATCAAGTATAACCGTTTCAAAAGAAACATTTGATTGTGTAGCAAATTCTGTCTTCCTCAACGGCCACCTGCAGGGCTTCGTCATTCAATGCCGTCCACTGCGAGTTTCATCAAGAGGGACAAATTTACCGACTTGAACTTTTGAAAGCAATACCTTGCCTCAGGTTCATTCACTCACAAAAACGCTCAACTTATTCGGCACCTTGTTGTAACAGGTGATAAGCCCACATTGAAGCGGTAAAGTAAACAACTCCAAATGAGCTTTTACGAAACATCCATTTCACTTCTCTGTTGCACGAGTCACGATTGATGAACGCGCGTAATGAACCTGCTTTTATAACGACTGGTATTCCCACTCTCGATAGACCACGTCATACACTAACTTGCATACTTATTCTCACTACATTTAATGGCAACGTCAAAATGGCAAGAGCTCTCTCGTTTACTTTGTATTTCAAAATGCTTTTCTATTCCGATAATTAAAACGATTCAATTATACAAGAAATTCACAAAAATGTAATTCGAATGTTCTTGAATGTAAGACTCACTTTCTTCGTCATTATTTTCTAGTCTTAAGTAAACTTGCACATGAGCTGTGCCTTCGTCTTCAGAGTATAAATAGTAGTAAAATTGTAGGCAGTTTAGATGATGCTTTGGTTTCGAATAAAGAAGGCTATATAGAGAAGATTCGCTTAAAAGACAATAGTGAGAGAGACTATTAACCTGCCAATACTTTCCTATAAAAGAAAAAACATTGCCGTTAACTTTGGACCAAAATTAAATTTGATATTCATTAAAAAAATTCTTTGCTTTATAATGGTAACTTTTAGCGTGTGCAACACAGCAATATAATCTGGATTACAATGAAGGAATAGAAATAAAATGAAACACAACTTGATGCCATAGTTAAAAAAATTTAAACATGTAAATACCCTTTTATTTGCCAGTTCGTTTTTGTCTGCAATTTACTTCAGTCAAAATTTTCGAATATGTGGCCTCTCTTTTTTACTCATTCTATCATTTAATATACTTCTTATTAGTATTTGTTCACTTTATCATTATTTTATTCTATCATATTTGAATACTTTTATTTTCATCATTTTATTTTATTTTATATATCTATAGTATGTGAGTTTGTATTGACATTTGTCATGGATTTTCTTGCTATTTTTATTCAAAGATTTATGAAGATTTAAGACTAGGGTAACAGATTTAATAGAGATTGAAAATGACAGCTTAAACAAACAATTAAAATGGTATGAACTTGTGCAAATATGAATTGCCATAACTCAAGTTATCACTTAAACTGCTTCCATTCCTTCTTTTGTAAAATTTAATATATATATATATATATATATATATATATATATATATATATATATATATATATATATATATATATATATATATATATGCAAATATTTGATTAACTTTTTCACTCTTACTCTAATCACGTACATTGAATTGGAATGTTATTAAGTTACTTTACCATTACTAATGAAAAGGCTATAAATTCCTAAGAAAACGCGTTATTTTAGTTTGTTTATCACGTTTCGAAATTTTTGATATTGAAATGAAATTTATATAAATATATTGGAATTGCAATTCAATAAAACGAAATTCTGTGGTCTACTTTATGTATATTTGGAATCCAAGTAGCAGAATTTCATTAATTTTGTTCTTTTGTAATATAAGCGCGTCTGAAGTTTAAGTAAAGTTCAGAGCTCTGTAATCAATTTCATGTGAACTCACTTACATTTAAATATATGACATATATTGAATACGAGTAAAAATAGGCTGATTTTTCACAAAAGTTGCAATAGGAAAATATTTAAGAAGAACTCATCACAGATAAACGATGTTAATTAGCTTGTATTGTCTCAAGAATACTGTATTATATTCTTAAAACTGTTGTTGTTTATTGCTCGGCAACTAGGTTTTCCCCCATTCAGCACTGCAAGGGGAGGAAGTGACGGCACCTTATGTAATGGGACAGCCAGTGGGTGTGCCATCGTAGTCTCTAAGGTGGATATTCGTAACTTAGGAACAAAGACAAAACAGAAGACTTAGCTTTGCCACCCCAGAGATATCATTTTGCATGGAGGACATTGCACCCATGACATGTTTTACATTTCCAGCAAACATGAACGACAGATTCTTAAAGCTAGTGAATATTTATATGTAAAAACTCTTTGGAGTTTATTTTTTGTTGAGTTGATCTTGTTTAACAAATGTCATTTTATATTAGTACATAAGCATAAATATAGTGCCACATTTTCATCTACAAACCACGAAATAATTTTCAAGCAATGACGACTGTGAAAATTTTACGAAAACACGTTTTTATGGTGCAGTGAATAACTTCATAAGGTATACAGTGTTATCCTATCCTTTCTATGGCTATTATATAAAATTATGTATATATATCCCCCCTTCTACGTTTGTAAAACTTTGATTGTTTTAGGTTTATAAGACCTTATTTTATAGCATACAAATTGTGCATATCTTATACAAGAATTGTTACGTAATGAATAGTATTCATCCTGTTTACTCACCAATTTTATTAAGGGGCGTGCCGCGTGTGTGATCACCCGGAGGAAGTTTATTCATTGGAATATTAAACCCATATGCCCGCTTCCACTTCCAGAAACTTTCTGAAGATTCTGAATATCCACAACTGCTTTCGTCAAATGTACACAGTGTGTAAGGATCATCTGTAAAAGTAAATAGCTGTTAATAAAAAAATACAAGATTTTAAAATTATGTATGTTACTGCATAGATGTTCACCATTTTACGTAGAGTGATCCTAGATGACATTGAACTCACTCTTAATACACACAAAATATGCAACTTGCCATGGAAACTGCAAACTGACATTCTTATGATTTCATGTAAGTAGTGGATGGAAAAAACTGCTGATCAAACGCATTTGTTAGACAGCAAAGCGTTAAATTTCAAACAATCTTTAAAGGAGTTATATCTTTTAAACGATTATCTTCTAATCTTGACTGTTTTATCTATCATAGTAGATGTGCTTACCTATTGCACGAAAGATGTCGAGAAAAACAGTAGATTCTGTGGTATTGAGCAATAACACATCATTAATGACATAGAACGTTGGAACGCAAATATATTGCAAGAACGTTTCCTTGCAATATATTTGCCCATGGGATATTGGTGCTCCAATCTATAACAAATAGTATGCGGATAGTATCAGCATTTGTCAATGCAGAGATATCACAACGTCAGTTTTTTTATTTGCAGTGGATCCCAGCTGATTGCGAGATTCCTGGTAATGAGGCTGCTGGCTTTTTGGTACAGAATTCTTCAGAGACCTTTTTGAATAACCTTTCTTTCCATTCAATAATATTACTAATTAAGAGAAGACATACTGCAAGAATAAAGCAAAAGGCAACCACATATGTTCCATGTATCCTGATTTTCTTAGAAGTGCAAGTGTGGCACTTTTTCTCCTTTCTACAGATCATGACTGTTTGCCGGTATATTTGCGTCGGCTTAAACTTTAGTGTTCTCCCTGGTGTCCTTTGTATGAACAAGATGAACATTTTGAAGCTAATAATCTTAACTCGTGCCCTACACCTGGTATTTTTAATCAACTAATGGTGTCATGGTCATTTTTCTGGGAATTTGTAACAAATGTTTACCCGTTGGAGGAATGGCGGTGAGAAAGATAGTAGATGCCGTGATATTGGACAATTACACAGCATTAACGAAAAGGGACGTTGGAGCCAATTTTCCTCGCAAATGAGATCACCTATAAGCTGGAACGGTCGACGCTGATTCATTACTTATAAATAATTCTACACTGACATACAGTTGTCAACGGCATACCTGTATGACAATGAGCTCATTTTACTAAGGGGGACTGCTACTGGAATCTTTATCGTTAATGACTTGTGAACGTCTAGCCACATATAGTCTACTTCTATTCTATCCACTATTTGTCTTGTTATCATAAGTGATCTCAAAGACATTTTGTAAAGCGGAAGATGTCCTGGAATCCATTTCTCATTAAAAAAGCTAATTTATGAAGTTTTCTTAAATTTTTATATACTGTAATATCTCAGTGAGTAAATGCAATGTTAAATCTATTTTCTACCATTTTTTGTTTAGTTACCATCATAAATAAATCTTTCAGATTTTCATTTAAATTTAAAGGAAATCTTTCAGAGATTTATTTAAAAGGAATGTAACTCACATGTTTTCTTAATTCTAATTACGTTCATAACTCAAATAATTTATCTTTTTGATTTTCAAACCTTATTCTCTTCTTAACTGAGCATTGTTTAACCTATTTGTTTCTTCATACTAAATATTTACATGATAAATTTCCTATTTCACATATTAATTGGAAAAATATTTTTTTTTCAAACTTAAAATGATCATTATAACATAAACTAGTTCGTAATTATAACGTAAACACCATTAGGTATATATTTATTATTTGCCTTAAGTACTTAATGTAACATTGAAGGTACTTCTTCGAATTACTTTTATTAATACTATAATCGTATAGTATACAAAAGCATAACACCACTGTGAGGTTTGTGATTATTTATTCCAAATAATTTAATTTTTTAATTTACATTAAATTTATGTAAATAAAGGAAATGTAAAATATATATTTCATAGTACATTTTAATGAACTAAATATTTTATCATGAATTTCAAGCCATTTTCCTTCAAGATCGGTTACAAAAATATTGGACTAATTAAAAATAATCTTTTTTTGAAAACTAAGAAAAATGTTTTTAATCACCATTTTTCTATATGATTTCAAACACTTTTTTACATATAGTTAATCAAATTTGTGAACAAATACTTAGGAATTTTGTCTAATTTATCTATGATAGCTATACTTTCAATTTGTACTCATTCGTTTTGTTCAGTGTATTCAAGATAAGCTGATGTCAAATGGCATACAGTCATATTGACACCTATTTTATATGATTAACGAGACAAATGATTCCCCAAATTTTCTATGGCATTCCTATTTGAAGTAAAAAAAATTCGACAAATTAGTTTTTAGTTAATTTAGACAAATAACTTGGTATACTTTTTCTTCTTCATTGGCCTGATAGCCCAGGGTGGGCTTTTACCTTCCTCAGAAGTGCATACCAAGACCCCCTATTTTTGGATAAGGTTTTCCAGTTTGTCACTTTTGTGTGTTTTTAGGTCGTTTTCAAGGCAGTCATGCCATCGGAGTTTCGGTCGTCCTCTTCTTCTGGTGCAAATGGGACGAGTGAAGAAAATTTTTTTTGTCACCCGATTGTCGTTCATCCGGCTCAAATGTCCTGCCCATTTTAATCTTTGTATTGAGATAAATTTAGCAATATCTGGTTCTTTATATAGTTTATAGAGCTCAGAATTAGTTCTTCTTCACCATGTATTCTCACATTTTATTCCACCAAATTAAAGTTTTTCTTTCGAAAATGGAGATGGTTTTTTGTCCTTCTCAGTCAATGTCCATGTTTCAGATGAGTAAGTGAGAATAGGTCGAATCAAGCATTTGTAAGCTTGGTATACTACCTACCTAATAATAAAATCAATTAAAAGAAATAAATTATGGATAAAGTTATTGTTGATAATTACAATAGTAGTCTATAGTGTATATATTTCTATCGAGTCCATATTTCTAGGAACTCGCTGCAGTGTTTCATCCAATATACAATAGTACCAGCACTCTTTCAGATTCTTGTGAATCTATAAAAACTCTCCCCAAGTTTCTCTCGTAAATTCTGCATGTTAGGGTAAATATTATAATTAGAGCCACCTAAATTAAAGTTTTTTCGTTGGAAACCTTAATTTTTTATGTAGCAGGGGAGACTATGATCTCCTTAGAACCTTCATTTTTTCTTCTATGTATTATTTTCAAGTATTACTTTTATAACTTCTTTATTTCATTTTGTTTTCTTTTTTAATTTCTGGAAAGCAATTTTTGACTTTCAAACAAGCTGCTCAATTTATCATTAGATTATAAGTTTGATGAATAATTTTACAAGTAAAGAAGTTCTATTTCGACGCAAGCTTGAAAATTCGTATGTTATGTTGCGTTAGTAATTTAATATTTATTGTTATATTTACTCAGGTTTTTCTATTAATGTTTCTAATATGTTCCAGAATACTTCTTTATTTTAAACACAAATATCAATTTTAGAAAATTTTAGGGTTTTACTGATTTTTCATTTCGATTATCCAGAATTATTATGTGACCAAATTATTCGATTTTCAGAACTACTTTATAGAGTTAACTTAAATGATTCATTCATCTAAAAATGTCTTTATTTCAAAACTATGCACAAATAATGCCAAAATATGTACTTATGCACAAGAAAAATATACGAAAACTTACATATGAAAAGAACAACAAATTCATCAAGCTTAGATATCTTCTACAAATGCTTAGTATGTCCCATTTGGTGACGAGACACACGCCCAGACAATAATCTTTTTCCATATTTCCTTTTGAGTTCTATATGTGCAGCTATAATGTAGGAACAACTAGAGCTAAATATAGAAACAACTAAGCCATTCCAGTATGCAAAAACTTTTTTTCTAGATTCCCACTAACTTTTAACTGGTGCATTCTTACCAGACCGGAAAGATAATGGACTCGAACTTCTACAAGGAATACAAAATATAAACTTGGCGAGTATCTGTTTCTTCCCATGTATCTCTTGTAAGTGTACGAGTAGTATTTTTGAAAATATTGCCTTTTCCAAAAGCATAAATCGTTTGTTTTGACTCTGTATAAGCAATTTTACTCAGATAACATTTTTCACTGCATGGTGCTATTTTTCATTGCCATTTATTTGATAGAAATATAATGCTGCAATTTGAATTGTTATTTTCAATTACTACAATTTTTAAGTTATTACTTTTGATTGGCATAATATTAACATAAGTGATATTTCGGGTAATCTGATAATTTTGCAGCACACTGCATTTTACTTAAATAGTGATTTATTTCATTGAATGTCAGTAATTTTCAGCATTAGTTTCCAAAGAATTTCTAAAGTTATAAAATAACAAGTGTGTAGCAGATTACATAAAATTTTATATACGCAGCTTTAGTTTTTTAAAATTGTAACACAATCAATATCATACTAAAATTAATATATTTACTAATTTATTATTTTTAATTATATTAAAAAATATTTTTTATGTACTTCGATTGTGTTTATATTGTTTTTTTGCATTACGTCAGATGCGTTTGTACTTTTACATTACATCTGCATGTTTTACAGTAACCAATTAAGTTTAATTATTTCTGAGGGGGTAATTTTAACTCTGTAAGGCATTCTACTGATGTCAAACATATACATTTAGGGTCACAAATTCTACCTCTCTTCATGTCGTTGGCTCTAATTTGTTTCCAGAGCAATATTCACTCATTTCCGTCAGCATATTTTTGCAAAAGTTTTCTTAATAAATTTTCAACCACCAGATTTTAACATAGAATGTAAAAAAAAATTCAATATTAAATGAATTTTATTCTATTTAAGAGAAATATATTTCTTTTCAGTACCAGAAATAATCTAAACTCTTTCATTATGTTTTCTTTAGAGTTAAATAAATAAATAAGAATCTTTTCCAAATAAAAATAGACTCAAAATGATTAGCTTAATAATCTAAATTATCTTTGCAATTAAATAAATCTGCAATATGCATTTTTTATTAAATTATCGTAGCCTCATATTTCTTATTAGTAAATTCATTTCTAAAAATTTGATAAACATTGTAATTTTCTAAGCGCTCTGATATCGTTAATTTTCCTCATTGTTATTTTCAGCTGTTAAGCCAAATAATTTAGTATTTTTAAAATAATCTTTATTTACTTATTTCTTTTTCTTAAGTAATTTATATAAATAATAACTTCTCATAAATATGTTCCCTACGATTATCATGTCCGTATTTCATAAATTTGATCTTTCTTCCTTTTTATTATTTATCTGCTGTAAGATAACATTTTTTAAATTCAATCTGTGCCTTCCACTGTCTATAAAATCTGTTATATTATGTATATATATTCTATAATGTATATAATAATTCTTATTTATATTTTAAAATAGGAGTTTTCAAAGCTACTAGTTTCATTCTTGTATGTACTGAAAATGTAGTTCTTAGAAGTGTGAGGATTTCTAAAATTCAAATAGTCTAAAAATAGGAAAAATAAAGTTATTATCATAAATTAAAAACTCATTTGGTAAGCGTATAGTTAGGGCTCTGGCCTTTTATTTAATATCTTGTAG
This sequence comes from Latrodectus hesperus, assembly GCA_037975125.1. Classification (NCBI taxonomy): domain Eukaryota; kingdom Metazoa; phylum Arthropoda; class Arachnida; order Araneae; family Theridiidae; genus Latrodectus; species Latrodectus hesperus. The sequence goes on along the minus strand of CM075855.1, from coordinate 28,459,135 downwards.
TTTTGATTCTCACTTTTAGGTTGGGAACCTGAGGTGATTCGGGATCTACTTTAAACTCTCCGCTCTTCCGTCAGAGTAGAGAGTTTCTAGCTATTGCTTAACGCAATTGGAGATGGATGTTGTTTCCCTCTTTCATCTGTTTTCATGGATGCTTTGAGGAATGGATAACCCAACTGGTTAAATTTGCTTAAATATATTCAAACATTTATCAGATGACAGTTTTCTTTATTAAAGAAGAAAGAGAGAACACTCTTAAGTACATAATTCGGAAGCTGAATGAACAGAAAGCAATATAACCTCTCATTGTTTCATAATAATTTGTACCTCTCCACTACTAAAAACACGGCTCTATCACTGAACTGCTGGTTTGCAAAAACTGCTGAGGAATTTTCATGAAAATATATCAATCATAACTTTTGGAGACATGTGATTGTTAAGATCTTTCAAATATAAAGTAAAACTTACTACCTTGTAGCTATTCAAAGTAATTTTAATGTTTTTAATGTTAAGCTAACTATTTCGCATTGTCAGTGTTGAAAAACCTTACAATGTCACCCTGTTCTTGTCGCACACGATTTCGTAAAAATATAAAATTCGCCACACTTTATGTCATTGAATTCTTTTAAATATTCCTGTTTTATGAATGAACCTAGTCTAGTAAGCATGATTTTTATCGCGAGTATACGTGTTTATACTAAATTAATATTCCCTAATTGTACTTTAAGAAAAAATATTATCAGATTTATTGTTATCATGTGAAATAGTCAGCATTACTTACCGGTTGTGCGCTTACAGCGTCCAGGTGTGAGTTCAATATCATCCAAGGCAAAGTTTCCCTTAGAGGAGGAGGAATAAGCTGGTTGAGCCATAAATTTTATCTATGTAATTTTGAAAAAGATAATTTTAATTACAGAATATCTTCTAACTTTAAATAATTTAACTCAAACTAAAGTGTCTTCTGTAAATAAAGCATGTTACAAAAGAATATAATTTTTTTAAGGAAAAAGACTAATTCATATAGGGTTTATGTATTTTTCTTAAAATAATCTAAAGTCCTGAATTTCATCAAAGAACTAATTTTCGCCTTGAGTCCTGCTCTTACTTTTATATATATTCAGTTCAATTTAAATTACAAAGGAATAATTTAATACTATAAGTAAAACTTTATTTTAAAAGACTTTCTGTATTGTCCTAATCATTGTTTCCATGATTTTTAGAGATTTAACTAGATGAATTTTAATTTCATTTGTGATCATTGAAACTGACGATTATATCGAAAATTACGAAAATTGGCGATTATACTATCTTTAGACGTATATTTTTTTCCAATATGTGTTACTTCAAATCTCTTTATAAGGTTTTTTTTTATTTTTACAAAGACGTTCTAAAAGTTAAATCAATATCATGACAAATTATGATCATTGTTACTGAACCGTCGAGTCCGCAGTCGTACCAACGAATTATGGATAAACTAAATCGATTAAAAGGAGCTCTCAAAACCTCCATAACGAAACTCGAAAGTTTTGTGAAAGAATTTTCTGAAACGGATTTATCCGGTACAACGGTGAGTGAATTGGAAGTTAAATCTAAAAAAGTTGGAACACTCCAAAATCGCATTGATCATATTCGTGAGCAATACTACGATTTACCAAACATCAGTGAAATTCCAGATGTCGAAAATGACTTGGAAGACATTGAAACAAGACTGGAAAATTTGGAGGTAAAGTTTAAACTATTTATTGATTCATTTAAGAACGTAAATTATTCTAATTGTTCGAATACTTCTTCATCAGAATGTTCTGAATCGAAAGTGAAAGTTAAACTACCTGAAATACCACTCCCTATTTTTACTGGAAAGTATGAAGAGTAGTCTAATTTTAAAAATCAATTCGAACATCTTATTTCAAATAATGAATGTTTAAATGAAACTCAAAAATTATTTTATTTACGTGCATCATTGAAAGGTGATGCAAAACAAATAGAAACGTCAGATGATCGTTTGAATCTTTAATCGCAGCTCTGACTGAGCGTTTTGAGAATCGCCGACTTTTGGTCGACACTCATATTCTTGCCATTATTAATTATGACAAAATGCAATTTGAATCATCTAAAGAATTAAGAAACTTAGTTGACTGTTTGAATAAAAATATAAGAGCTTTAAAAGTTTTGAATTATGAACAAAATTCTTTATCGGATGTTTTACTAGTAAACATCGTGCTTCAAAAGCTCGATAAAGAAACAAGAAAGCAATTCGAGTATACGTTAAAATCCACTCAAGTTCCTGAATTCGAAACATTAATTTCATTCTTAGAAAAAAGAAGCTCAATTCTTGAGAGCGTAAATCGCAATCCTCTCCCGAAAAACATAAACAAGTTTTCACCCCCATCTAATAAAACAAAATCTTTGATGATTAACGCTAACGATAAATCCAAATCGAAATATTGTTGTGTATTGTGTAATCGTGATCATTCTTTGAATAAATGCCCTAATTTTCAAAAATTAGATGTTAACAAAAGATCTGAAATAGTGAAAGAGAAAAAACTTTGCACTAACTGTCTTAATAATAATCATACACTTAGTTCTTGCTATTCTAAAATGTCTTGTTTAGTGTGTTCTAAACGCCATCATTCAATGCTTCATCGCGAAAAAAGTGTGGCCAAAGATGGCGGCACTGATGGTTTGATATTCGAAGAAAAGGCAGATGTTACTTCTTTTGCTCAAGTGGAAGCGAATTCATCGGCGCCAAAGAATAATATAATAAATAAAAATGAGACTGTTTCTTCTTTTCAGTCTTTGAGTAATACATCTGAGAAAAAGAATTCTGTTTTGCTGAGTACGGTTTATATTTTACTTGAAGATAAATTTAAAAAGAAAATTAAAATACGATGCATATTGGACTCAGCCTCGAATATTAATTGTTTAACAAATGAATGCGCTGATATGCTGGGAATTAAAAGAAAAATAATTAATGCTCCTGTTTCTGGATTAAATGGGTTATTTTACAATATAAAATCAAAGATAAATACAGTTATTTCAAATTCTGAAGAAAGTTTTGTAGAAAATGCAGATTTTTTTATTGTTCCAAAAATTACAGATTTAACACCAGCTTCTCGTTTGGAAATTTCTTCAATCACTTTGCCTAACTTTATTAAGCTTGCTGACCCAACTTTTTACAAACCAGGAAAAATACATGGACTGATTGGTGCTGAATTATTTTTTAAAATTCTAAAGCACAATACATTTAATGTTAATGATAAGCTTCTGATGTGTGATTCTGTGTTTGGTTGGATAGTCACTGGTACTCTAAACAATACCCAATCTTGTAATAAGGTATTGTGTTGTCTTGTCAAAGACTTCGAAACGATAGATGATACTTTGAAACAAATTTGGGAGCTCGAATCTATTGGAATAAAACACGAAGACCCCAAACTTTCAGAAAGTGATAAAGCTATGGAGATATTTGAAGAAACAACTACCTTTCAAAATGGCCGTCACCAAGTTGAATTACCTTGGAAAAAGGACTGGAAAGATTTAAAATTGAGCAATAATTTTATCGTTGCAAAAAAACGTTTGCAGAGTTTGCAAAAAAACTTTGTACAAATCCAGAGGTACGCCTTCAATATAATGATACTTTGAAAGACTATCTGGAATCTCCAAATTTACAGATTCAAACGCGTTCTTTTTGGAGTAAATGCTAGCCCATTTCTATTATCAGCTACCATCAAGAAACATTTAAAAGGATTTAAAAATAAATATCCAGTCACTGTGGGACTGTTAGATACAAGTATCGACGTTGACGACCTTTTAACTGGTGGAGACAATCTAAATGATGTTCTTGTAATTTCTCGCGAAGCCAAAGTCATAATGTCTGAAGCCAATATGAACTTGAGGAAATGGATCACTAATGATTGTGAATTGATGGAACAATGGAAGAAAGAAGAGTTTAATGTACAATCTCCTCAGAAATCTATTAGTCTGGCATCAAATTCAACAAGAGTACTTGGCTTTGCTTGGGACACAACAGAAGACTGTTTAATCTTTGACATCCAAGGTTTGATTGAAATTTTATCAAACCGAAAGGACACCAAACGTTTCATTTTACAAGCCACTGGAAAAATCTTTGACCCATTGGGATTATTGACTCCATTTACAGTAAGAGTTAAGTGCCTGTTACAAGAATTGTGGCTTCGGAAAATCCAGTGGGATGAACCATTACCTCCTGATGTTCAAAAGGAATGGCTTCAATGGTGCAATGAGCTGCCGAACTTGGCACAATTAAAGATTCCAAGATTAACTATTCCCTGTATTACAGATTCAACTGTGATTGAAATACATACTTTCTGTGATGCCAGCAAAAAGGCATATGGTGCTGCCGTCTATTTGCGAGTAATAAATGGAAATGATATTCAAGTGAATCTAATAGCATCAAAGAGTCGAGTTACTCCTCTAAATAAAATTTCTCTGCCTCGACTCGAACTTCTCGGAGCTTTGTTGGCGTCTCGATTAACGAATGCGGTCAAAAAAATAATAGACCGTAAAGTTTCATCCAAAATTTATTACTGGACTGATTCAAAAATAACATTGTATTGGATCAAGGGTTCCACTAATCGCTGGAAACAGTTTGTTGCAAATCGAGTAAAGGAGATAAAATCTTTGACTGAAATCAATTCCTGGTTCTACTGCCCAGGAAAGGAAAATATTTCCGCTGATGCTATATCAAGAGGAGCCAATGCTGATGTTCTCGTTGACTGTTCGTTCTGGTGGAATGGACCAACCTTCCTGTCAGTTGCCAATCTACCCTTTATAGAAGAAAATCCAGTAGTTCCAGAGGAAGAATATATTTGTGAAATGAAGAAAGACTGTGTGCAACAGACAGAACTAACTAATGACTCAAAAATAACTCTATCTATTTCTAACTCTTTCAGCTTATTGGAAACACTATTACAAATTAGTAATAAGTATTTAAAAATTGTTCGTGTTTTAAGTTATCTTTTCAGGTTCTTCAACAACTGCAAGTATCCTGAGAATAAAGTAGTAGGACCTCTAACCTCTGACGAATTAAGGCATGCAGAGATGTTCTTAATCAAAGAAACTCAAAGAGCTGAACTTAAAGATGACTTTAAATGTCTTCTTAAAAATGCAACTGTTTCTACATCAAGTAAGATTAAAAGTTTATCCCCTTTTTTAGATCGAGAAGGTATAATTCGAGTTGGAGGTAGGTTAACTAATTCCTCATTAAGTTATTGTAATAAACATCCAATCTTATTGCCCTCTAACTGTAAATTAACAAAATTGATCATTCAATGCTATCATGAAAAATATATGCATTCTGGACCTCAAACTTTGTTGTTTCAACTGAGGCAAAAATATTGGCCTTTAAATGGTCAAAATTTGTGTAGGAAACTAACACATGATTGTCTCACATGTTTTAAAGCAAATCCTCAAATATGTAATCAAAAAATGGGTGATCTTCCAAAGGAAAGAATTAATCCAGATTTTACATTTAACTCTGTAGGTATAGATCTATGTGGTCCCTTTTTTATTAAAAACAAAAACCAAAGAAAGGGTTCCTTAACTAAAATTTATGTCTGTATATTTGTTTGTCTAGTAACTAAAGCAACCCATTTAGAAATTGTATCAGACCTTACTTCAGAATCAATGATTGCAACCCTTAAACGCTTTATAGCACGACGAGGAAAAATTTCAAAAATCTTTTCAGATAATGCGACCAACTTCAGTGGCGCAAATAAAGAACTAAGAGGATTTCATAATAAAATGCTTAAACAAGAAACTTTAGCTAAATTTTTATCGGAAGAGAGCATTGAATGGAAATTTATTCCTCCTAGAGCCCCAAATTTTGGCGGCTTGTGGGAAGCGGGAGTGAAGTCTATCAAATATTATCTTAAACGTGTTGTGAGCAACTCTAATTTTACGTATGAGGAATTTTTGACTGTCTTAGTTCAGGTTGAGGCAATGCTCAACTCACGTCCCTTGACCCCTCTCTCTTCAGATATAGAGGATTTAAACATCTTAACTCCTGGACATTTTATAATAGGAAGATCTCTTACTTCAATTGTAGAACCTACCTTGGTAAATATCAATGAAAACAGATTAAACTTATGGCAAAGAACTACAAAGGCAGTACAATTGATTTGGAAAAATTGGCATAAATCTTATTTAAGCACCTTACAACAACGTACTAAGTGGATGTTTTCCAAACAAAATGTAAAAATTGGGGATATGGTAATCTTAAGGGAAGAAAATATACCTACTTCTAAATGGATTTTAGGTCGCATTATTAAAACATATCCTGGTAAAGATAACAATATTCGTGTCGTGGACGTCAGAACAAAATCTGGCATATTTAAAAGACCAATATCCAAATTATGTGTATTGCCTTTAGAAAAATGAGAAAAATATTTTAATGTTTCATTCAAAAAATAAATTTAGTAAATTTATCTCTATCCTTCTCTCCTTTAATGCTGATTGTTTACTTTATGTACTGTGCATTTCAAATGTTTGTGTAATGTTATTTACTAGTTTACATTATGTAAAATTATTGCAATTTATATTTGTAAAATTTATATTTAACTGTTATTTACTTGTGTGAAAATATTGAATGTTTCACATTGCAATGGCGGGCGGCATGTTCGCGCATGCGCGCACGTCACGTGATATTGTTTTGAACAAAGGAGTTGGAGTTTGGAAATTGAGGAGAACGGTTGTTTCTCGAGCGGGAATTAATCCCCATATCCTTTATTATGTTTGTCTGTGTCTGTAATAAATAATTTAAAAAGACACTGGTCCGTCGTATGATTAATTATACAATCTAAACATCTTTTAACCATAACAAACCCAACAGTTGCAATTAAAAGATCTTTGGTTATTTGTTGCATTATTACTGATACTGCGAAAATTGTTATTTGCAAATATTCTGAATGTTGTTGAGTCTACAAATCAGCATAAAAGATGGAATGATTGGACTTCTGCTGAACTGAAATTTACTAATCTTCAGCAAAATATGGAATTATTATTGCAGCATTGCTCCTGTATTCTAAGTCACATTTCAGAACCAAAAACTTGTAACCAAACGGCGTCTCCATCTGTCCACAAGTAAGGATATTCAACTATTTTTATTTACTTTTCTTTTAAATAAAATATAATAGCATAGATACAAGTACTAAATAATAATTAAATTATATTTTATTTGTATCTACGCTATTAATATCTTAGATTATTCCAGAAGAGCGAGATTCTGATACTGCTCCATAGACAAACTGAAAAACGTGAACTGAACAAATGCTGAATCGTAATCAAGTGAAGGATTTGACATTTAAAATCCCACCATAAAATAATAATCCATAAAGTAATGGCAAATCATTCCATGTCAGCGTTGACATGATAGACTCCACGGAACGCAGTGAAAACACCAATCAGTAAAATGAAATGACCATGTAGCACAGTTATACAGTGTATTATTTGCATGAATACTATATTAACATTCTTCGTTTAGATAATAGCAATTAGTACATGTAAGAAAAATTAATTCAACGAAAATTAAGCCAGTTAAGAAAACATCAGGAACCTTATAAAAACGTGAAAAGCAAATTTTAACAAATCAGATAATATCAAAGTTAGTTTGTTAAGAATTCTATGTATAATTTCCTTCTTCGAATTCAAAACCAATGTCAAAGTTGTTTCTTGTAGTTTTATAATATTCCTGTAAAATGGGGGAGAGCGTTTAAAGATTTCTTAGTGAAAAGCTGTACAGTATGAGGTATTTTAACGTTTTAATACAGTGATTCTCTCAACCTGTGGGGCGCGCCCCCCTAGGGGGGCGTGAGTACACTAATGGGGGAGCGCGAGCATACCCAAGAGAAAATGTTATTTAAAAAAATTGCTTAAGTGTCTGAAAGGAAAGAACATACACACACACACACAAAACAAAATACATTTCGACATATTTAGTAATTAACTTATTAAATTAGAACAATTTACTAAATTAAAAAGAAATTTAATAATTATTAGTGACTTCTTTGGGCCTGTCTTTCAGAGCAACGTTTTTAAGGAGGGTTTAATATTAGAAATAGACACTCTCAGTTCTTTTTCTATATTTAGCTGAGATCTATATTTTGTCTTCAAAGAAGCCACCACAGAAAATCCAGTTTCCCAAAGGTAAGATATTGAAAATGGTAGAGTAGAATGTGAAATGCCCTTGTTTTTAGTGCAGAAAACTCATCATCCACTCATGCCCAAAATTCAAAGAGTGATTTATTACTCAATTGTCTTTTGGTTTCGCCGTTTGCCGTGAAGTCTATGAAGGTTTCTTCCTCTTCAATTGAGAGTCCTTCGGGAGTATTTTGAAATGGACCCCTCACCCACTTGTAACTTGATATCAGTTTGTTGTCAGCAAGAAAGTACTTTTTAAAATTCTTTGCTAGCATTGCTAAATTATTTTCAATGTTTACAAAAACAACTTTTACACTTTGTTCTACAACCTTGCAAGTTTTAATACAATCATTCAAATTTGCAAACATAGTTAAGTTTTCTTGCTTTAAATTTCTGCTCCACAATTCCAATTTCTAACAAAAAGCATTAACTGTATCACTCGTATCCAATACATGTATATTTGCTCCTTACAGTTGAAGATTCAAGTTATTTAATTTCTCGAATATGTCAACCACACACACACATGTAGCTCAGTTTCATCACAAATAAACTATCGCGAATATTCTCAGCTTCCGGTCTGTTTTCCTCTTTTAGGAAAACGGTGATTTCTTCTCTTAATTCATAAACACATTGCAAAAATTTCACTCGTGATAATCATCTTGCCTCGCAATAAGATAGTAACGCTGAATGTACTGCACCCATGTCTTTACAAAGTGCGGAAAAGATTCTTGATTTCAGGGGTCTCATTTTTATATAAATTATGTTTACAACTGTAGTTAACACAATATTCAAACCAGGACTCATTTATTTGGAAGCCAAAGCTTCTTTGTTGATCATGCAATGTGTCCAGACGCACTGGGCGATTTTTGTTTCACAAGTACTTGAATACTTTGGAATATTCCGGACATAGAACAAGCACCACCGGTGCATATTCCGACGCAATTTTTCCATTCTATGTTTGCCTCGTTCATAAAATCATTTAAGATAGCAAATAATGTGAGTGCTGTTGCTTTGAGTTCTATTGGTTTGCAGAAAAGTAATTCTTCTACTACTGACAAATCCTCCCAAAGTCTAGTCTAGCCAATGAAATGAACATCTTTATTGCTATATGTTGCCTCATCGAGTTGCATTGAAAACAATTTGTCACGCAACTTCGACAAAAGCTGACACTCTAAATCTTCAGCTATATTAGCAATTCGACGGGCAAAAGAATCATTTGAAAGAGGTATAGACTCAAATTGTTTTGCAAAATTATCTCCAAACATAATTTCTACAATATCAATTGCGGCTGGTAAAATAAGCTCTTCATCAACGGTGTGAGGCTTTTTACATCTGACTATTTTATATGAAACTTTGTAAGAGGCAATTAAAGCTTTCTCAGCCACAGACAAATTTTTTTAAACAATGATTTTTGCTTTTCATATGATTTTAATTTTAATTCGAAGAATTCTTTGGCTTTGTTTACGTACTCACTATGACGCGTTTCCAAATGTGGTTGAAGTTTATTAAGTTTCAGGCTGTCCGGCGCCAACGTTTTTGAGCAAATGATACACAGGGGCCGCCTTTCTTCTTCCTTTACTTCAGTACTGGAGAATCCAAAGTTTAAGTATTCTTGAGAATATTTTCTTGATTTCATTTTCGGAACCACGCTCGTCCTTGTACTTGCTGATGCTTGTCTATCATCTAATGATCGCTTACACCCGCTTAAAAATTTATCCGTGATTCTGCATAATCCTTATGATGCATATTAAATGCCGTGAACATTTAATACGGTGAATTGCAATAACACGAAAATATATGTAACATACACATTCAGAATAGATTCAATAGCGATAGAAGGATCGACTCGAATGAGATTGTCTGGAATTAATATTTGCGTCATAGAACTTTCCCTTTTCCCTATCAAAAAACATTTGTTCTCATCTGCGCACGCTCCTAACTTAACTTTTAAGCTGACCTGACAAATTCCAGAAAAATCGAAACCGTGAGAATGCCCGACATGGCGGGACGCAAGAGCAATAAAAAAGCATAGGATTCTTGTTTTTTCAATGCTGAGGATCGGTGTTGCAAAATGTCAATAAATTTCCATATTCTTTGTAATTTGTAAGGTTTAAAATTAAGGTTGTAGAGTAGGCTTAGCACCAAAATACTCAAAATACATTATTATTGTATACATTTCATTACATGTAGGGGAGAGGGGGCGCGATGAGAATTATGATTGAAAATTGGGCTGTGAATACTAAAAGGTTGAGAAACACTGTTTTAATAAGAAATAATTCTTGTCAAATTTTTACGTTTACAAATTATATCTATATTGAGACCGATTTGACAATTATCTACTTGTTTTAAAAAAAAGTTAATCAGAAATCAAAGATTAATCAATTAATATCATCATCGATATTAATCGAAATTAATTTTTATTTGATAGAAGTATAATAAGTATAATAAGATTAATGAATAATATGTGGTAAAAAATCCTGACAAATTTAAAAATTGACAAAATTTAATCTATTTAATCAATGAGGGAAAAATAAAGCAAATGAGCAGAGAAACACCAAGCAAAAAGGTAATAAATTAATATTATGAATGATATCAATCGATATTAAAAATTAGTCAGTAGAAATAATTATTTAATACAGTAATAAGTAATCAAAATTCAGACTAACTTAAGTACATAAAGTTAAAAGTCAATCTCTTTTATCAATGATGGAAAAAATAAACCAAGACGAAAACATTGCACTACCCCAGATGTTAGTAAAATTAAGGGAATTTAATCTAATGTAAGAACACTGATGTCTAAAATTTAAGAAACAGTGGTTTTTTGTCATAAATCCATAAGAAATCCTTTGGCAGACATGGAATCCAGAAGTGAGAGACAACATTTTTAGATGAGAATGCATTCGTGATAAGCGAATACAAAGCATACAGTATAAAATCAAACAAGAAACGTCTTAAATTTCAATTCATAGTAACGTTACAGATGTTTATCTGCTCATGAGAAAAAATAACAAGTATTTATTCTTTAGCATTGGAGATGATTTCTCCTTACTGAAATGGTTACTTCGCACCGTCATCCCATGCTCAGTATTAGAATATCCAGCAGTTCCTGAAGTAAAAAGTCCCATTTCTCCATCAGCATTCGATTCAATAGCTGGGTGCTCTCCGGAGGATGTAATCGTGCAGATAACTGTTTCGTACAAATATCATACAAATGCTGTACGATATTTAAATCAGGGAAGTACGCTGATCTGGGTATTAGAAAGCTATCTTCCCCGATTATTAACTGCTGAACAGCAGAATCTGATGTGGCTTTGCATTATCATCCACAGAAATGAAGTTTTCTCTCATACCAACTCGGAACAAATGCCCAGCCACATCTGATTCTGTTCCTCACAGCACCCTTACAATATATCTTGCTACAGAACCCCTGCAAAGTCGTGGAACTCAGTCCACACTTTCAGCGTAATGTCTTCTCTGACGTCATCTCCAGGACCACCATGGCGGTTCCTTTACATGAATCGCTTGTGGTATTGAAATGAATCTTATTCATATAGAAGGCATGACTCCACTGAAGTAATCTCTAGTTTCTTTGCTCCTTGGAACCACTGTTTTCTATAAGCACAACGCTAATATAAAACTTACAAAGCGACGCAGCTTTTAGGGCAGCGAGCAAATAGGCCATCTCGGGTCTGAACATAGTAAGTCGCTATATTTTTCGGTCACCCGTACACAGTTGCTAAGCAATAACATTTGCTGAATGGTTACTATCTCTTGGAATGCAGGATACTTCCTGGGGCAGCCACTACAAATCTTTCTATTAGTAGTTATGAGCGTTTACAAGGCTTTCAAAAAACAAAAGTGACACTTTTGTTTTTTGGTCTGAACACTTCAGCTTGTCGTTGTCCTGGTGATTTCCAACCAGATCTTTTGGAAGAACTGGCTTTTACTTCTAGCGAATGTCTTTTATTGCTTTTGCAATCTTCCTTTGATTGCAATCATGGATCAGACGTGTTTTGATTAAGCCTTTTGAGACGCTTTGTTCCTAACATTTGCATACGCATTACCTTTCTACTGATTTGCGAGTTCACTGTACTGATAAAAAAAACACCTTTTCTGAAGTTTCATGGATATCTAATTAAAACTTACATTGCTGCTTAAATTGCACTTTTGTGTAATTTCTTTTTCTGATAAAAAAAAAAAGAAAAGGCATAAATTTTTTATTTATGGTTGCAATACGTAATACATTTACTAAAGCAAAAATTAATATTACACATACTCACTTCATAACCTTTAATATATATTTCGCTTTTAAGACGTATACGAAAGCTGCTTTCAATCCACCTATCATCTTCTTCAATTTTACGATGAAAATAGTTCGTGCGAACTCCCCGTATTTCCTTGTCAACAGCTTCAGAGGAAACTGTTAGTTTGCCAGCACCAGTTTTGTACATGTAATAGAAGAAACGAACGCAGAAGTCGGATTTTAATACCATAGTCCTCAACGTCACTTCAGTCAAATTTATTTTGCTGCTATCGATGTATAGATAACTCCCATGTGCTATAAGAATTATAATTAAATGTAAGAATTTTAATGCAGTTTAGAGTGATATATTATATATATTTCATTCGCTTACATGTGTCTTAGAAAGATCTTTTTATTAATTTTAAGCTTAAATCATTGACATCAACAACTCCCTCCAATAGTAAACCCAGACTTGTATGATGTTCATAATGAATGCTAAAGATTTGTTTTGCAATTCATTTAATTCTTGTTTGCGGTGTTCCTTATACATATGTCACTGGCATTTTCAAATTTTTTGTACAAGTTTTTCATTTGCTTCTATATAGTTAAGGCCATTCTTTTCTCATGTGTGTGTAAGCGTGTATTTTTTTAAAGATATATCTGTTAAAGTTATGTTATTAACTGCAATAATATAATGTATATGAATCAAATTACAAAATTTTCACGAATAAGAAAATGAAAAAGTCTGCAAAAGTTCATCAGTAATTTCCTTCTCACATAAAGATTTGTTTTTATGACATCTCTCTTATTTAGCTGTCTCTGTTTATTGGATTGTTTGTACTACAGCATTTGTAATGTAATATAATTTTGCTCATATTCATATTTTTCTCTAGATATATCCATGAAATAGTCAATACTCAAACAAATTGAAAATATTCTTCTTAGATTTTCATAAAATAAAAAATAAATACAAAAGTATTAAATTATTAAATGTGTCAGTTAATGCTTGTATATGTGTGTGTTTATCTAAAAATTAAATTATCCTCTTTTATAAATTTAGAAATTGTGCAATTTTCTCCCAAAGTAAGAAAACAAAGCTGACAAATTGTGAGACACACATTTTGAAAGAATATGTAATATATAATTATGTGATTCTGAGGTTAATTTAGAGTAATTTAAAAGATCAATAATTATAAAGTACACTTTAAATAAGAATTTTGGAAATTAAAACATTGAAAATTACTTCAGTCACACGCAATTTGTCTCTAATATGAAAGAAATTTCTTCCTGTAATTAGACATTATCATCAAAATATTCAAAAAATTTTCATGAAAAATAAATAAAATCATATGTTATCATTAAATATTATATAAACATAAATTCATAAACCATTATAAATTTCGGTATATAAATTAAAAAAAGAACAGTATAAAAATCTTATTAATTTTTCATACTATATATGAAAAGGTATAAAGAAGTGATTAATTAAATAATAACTTTGTAGATAAAATAGTATTTATTTTATCAATGAATATATTACCACATGAATTACACTAACGTAAATTAGTTTGCTTTAATTTACATTATTTTATAATTATAGGAAGGCTCTATTGAACATATGTTTTTTTGGCATATTGCCTTTATTAGTTTAAGTCTTTTGATACATTTAAATAAATAAGCCTTTTATTACAGGAGACTTATCAAACTTTTTTGATGAAAGTCTTTTCGAGTATAAAATGTCTCAAGGGCAGTTTTATTGCTCTTTGATAAAGCAAATTTCAATACACTGGTTTATAAAAAAATTACACCAATTTAAATATGTGCCGATATGATTAATTGAAAATATTTACGAGTGCTGTTGTTTTACGGATGTTGAATGCATTAAAAGGAATTTTCGATCAATTAAAACATTTCCAAAACATGCATTTTGAATGCACCAGCCTCTTCTTCGAGTGTACATACATGCATAGCGGTGCAGGTGAGCCTCGGATTGTAGCTTTAGGTTAAAAGGCTTGGAATACTCGCCCATCACGAAGTGTTTCGTCATTTTGAACCATGGTCAGCTGACGAGTTCACACCTGGCACGTTCCTCTCCATATCCACGTCACACCAGCTTCTTTGAGTGCAAGAGTCTTGACCGAGTAAACTACTTCTGAATTGAGGGAATAAAAAAAAAAGAATTGTGTGCAAATCAGGTGTGTAGGTTGGATGACCAATCCATTCAATGTTTTCATTGGTCAAATATCGATTCGCTTGGGCCAATGTGTGGGATTTCGTGTGATGACCTACTTTCTTCAGTTGTTGTTGTAGCATCATCAAACTATATCCATGAGCCTGCACGCCTTCAAACAGTGGAGCACAGCCTCAATTACTTTCTTCTAACTTCTCTGATGACTTCTGACAAACAAATCACAACAGATTCACTATGGTGAATGGTAGGACAGTTCTCTTCGGAGAATAAGAGCTCGGGTTCGATCTCAGCCAATATTAAACAACGGGAAATGGATGCTTTCTCCCTGCTACGCTGTCGGGGGTGAGTGCTTGTGAGTTAACCGGGCACTTGAGACACGTGATGCGATGTGAAAATTCATGCTGCAGCCATCGAACTGTCCAATATCTGTAACAAAACTTCAGATCTCTATCAGGTAACAATTATTCGAAAAACTTCAGTTTTCAAACCTCAAACTCACTGTTTCCGCTTGACAAGCAGCGTCGAAGAAATGGGACACCATTTGTTTCGATGTGTTTCTTCCTCAAGCAACTTTTATTGGATTTGTTTGTCTTATAAGAGCCATTTAATCGGATGCTGTTATTATTTTTTGGCTCAGGCGTTTAAAGCCATGAATAAAAAGTCATTGTGGCCTGGATGGTTAAAGTACCGCTCTTATTGTTGGAAGCAGCTGAATTCGAATCCTGGCTTAAGCAAAGATCCATCGTGTTCGCTAAGTGAGGCTAAAGCACGTTAAAAACTAGGTCTCAATGTCCTGCAAGTGAAATGATACATTTAGGGATGGCAGGCCAAGTATTGGGAGTCTTCAGCTTGTTCCATGTTTCAAAATCCCGAAGACTCCATCAATGAGGGTTAGGTAGAGGAAAGCAAGCTGGTGCATCAACAACAGCAATGTATCATTGAATTTCTCATGAACGTACTTTTTCAAAGTGATCCTTCTTCTGAGGGTTTGTGCATTATGTAAGATTCCACGAGAACAAATCATTTTACGGCCAAATGTTCATGTAACATTTTATTGACGAATGTCATACAAATGCCCAAAGACTCTTCATTATCATGGTATTTACTATCACGGTTTTGCTTTATCAACTCATGAGCAGAATTGAATTTTCTGTCGCATTAATCGATTTTGGACGAGCATCACAGAATTTTTCATGAATAGAAGTAGGTTATTATTGAATTCGTATTATCAGTTATTTAAGATCATAGCTGTATAAAAACAATTAAGTACATCCTCTTTTCTTATAATAATTCACTTTGAAAATTATGATTATTAATCACATCAAATTAATCGTACAAGAATCAATTCTACTTTTTGCCCGAGTTTAATTTACTTAAATAATACGAATCATGCTCAAATAAAAAAACTTTTTAAAGAAATTATGGTTCGAAATATCAAACTGTCATTTGAAGGTGTTAGAGATCTCCTAACCATAACTTCTGTTGCCAATTTCTGAAATATAAATTAAAACCTTTGTAGCTTATAAAATATATGCGTTTCCTTAAGTGCAAAGTTGGTGATTTAGCATATTTCTAATATCAGTATTTTCCCATTTTAAAGTTTTGTTTAATTTTCCCTCAATTACGTATCTATTCTTTGAAAAACTTTAGTTTTCAAACTTCAATTAGAACATATTTCTTACATCTTAACTTTCGGCTTCACATATAAATATGCACTTGTATGTGCACATATAAATAAGCATTTCTATCGATTTTTAAAATCGATAGAAATGCTTATTTATATGATTACAGAAAATATACATTGGTCACAGAAATATACAGAAGAATTAAAGAGTTTCGTTTCCTTTGAAATTCTTAAAATAACTCAAAAATGAGAAGGAAGTCTTTTTATCTTCATGTTTTTAAACGTAAAAACATTAATCCAGATATTATTCTTTCAAATATTCATAGGTAAATAATGAACCCAAAGTACTTGTTTTTTTAAAAAAAGTATTCGAATTTTAAAATGAAAATTAGGAATCTACACCAACAAATCACGGAATCCACACAGGTTACAGACGAATGAAAAAATTATTTTTTTAAAAAACTACCAACATATTAAAAAAGTGTATCAATATTTGAATCTCCGCATTTGTTTAACTTTCATGTAGTTTAACGTCACTCAAAATCTAATTACGTTTTTTACTTTCAGAATAGAATCGAAGATTAGCGTAAGTGTTTTGACTTTTTCGCTTCAATTTATTAAAAATTTAGTTAAAAAAATTCTTACCATTTCCAGTCGTTGCATCGACAAACGGGCCTCCATCATCAGACATAAGCATTCCCTGGCCTATTTTCCAATTTTCCTCATTGTTCTTGTCATTCATGAGAAATGAACAAAGTCCTCTCTCAAAGTCACATTTATAACTCTCATTTTGGGCTGCGAAAATAGAAAAAAAGTGCATCAATTATACAGAAATAATATTAAGTGGATTTAAAAAATGTTAATTTACAGGCAAATATTTAGTGAACGTACAGAGAAAATAAATAATTTCTAATGTTATGATCTTGAATATGCAATGAAACTAGAAAAAAATTGTATCACTATCTTAAGCGTTTTAAATAAAGAAAATCACATCTGTTGCCATCTTCTATAATTTTAATAAAATTTTCAAAATGCAAAAACTGTTGTTAAGCACCAGAAGACTCAACCCCAATGAAAAATGAAGCACAACATTGAATAATCATCAAATAATTATTTTCTAGAGAAATATAAGTTATATAACAGATGGTCATCAATGTAACCCTTAAATAGCCCTTAAATGTAGAAGAAATGTCATTATACAATTTATCAAATAAATGATTTTATACAAATAAATATACAGATGATTCTAAATATCTCATAACACTCTATATAATACAAAATAATATACTATAATCAAATGCAAATTGTACTAATAATTATCGGAAATGCAATATATGCGAATAGAAGAGAGATATCTATGAGCTATAATTTTTACAAATGAACAATTCAAACTACCATGAAATATGTGGAGCAAATATTTTCGCTAAATAAATATAAATTGTATTGTGAATCTCCGAATGTGCAACATGAACAAAATAAATCAAAATTTATTAAATAAGTAATCTGTTGTAAATAACTTGATTTAAGTATCCAGAAATCCATATCCTGCAAACTGTTATACTCTTCTAAATATGATTATAGTCTTACAAGTAGAAATTGTATTGTTGATCATCAAAAATGCATTGTCAACAAAGAGAAAAAGTACCCAAAGTAAGTTTATCAAATGAATAATTCAATATAAATAATTACAAAATATTTTCAACTTTATATTATAATCATTATTATACTATTAACTAATATAAATTATACCAATCGTAACCAAAAATGTAAATCTGCAAGGAAGGGCAAAAAACTATAAATTTATCATATAATTATTGGCAAATATCACATTTTTATACCTATATTGGAAAGAATATATTCTTTAAATAAGTACAAATTATACTGTCGATCGAAAATGCAACGCCAACAAAAAAGAGATATTAAAATAAAATTTTATAAGTAAATAAATTTATGTATAAATAAATTCTAAGCATTTTGAAATGTATATTATTCAAAATATATTATTACCTGCAAATACATTCTATAATGTCAGTCTTCAACAATGCAACGCCAACAAAGAGAGAAGAATTAAAAATCGAGCTTTTCAAACAAATAGCCTTATATGCAAACAGACATAAAAA